>JAYMFT010414113.1:0-18050 GCA_038088735.1 Panulirus argus | reverse complement strand
TTGTGCATATATGTGCATGTATGTATATATGTGTGTATGTGAGTGAATGGATCTTTCTTCGTCTGTTTCCTGGCGCTCCTTCGCTAACGCGGGAAACAGCGATCACGTATAATAGAATAGAAATAGAAGAATATACACACACACACACACGCACTAAGTTTGGCCTCTCTAGGCTCATCCATGTGTTGAGAGTTTGGTATAATTTATATAAGTTTGGGAACAAAAGTTGTAATATAAACTAGTGCAGAAGTATAGCTATTTTTCTTGGGGATTAGTTGCATGAATCTCTTGGGGTTCGAAGCAGTTTAGGATGTATGTAGGAGTAACATACCCGCGCAAACATTTCTTGGCTCTTAGATAGATAGAGAACGTAATTCCAGCTAAAGAATACCTTTATGAATTTACAACACGTTGTCGAGTAGTTGTCAGTAATCATTCAGACGAAATAAGTTAATATTTCAAGACATGACCCAGAGGTGACGATGGGCTGGGCTACTTATACATTGTGAGAGCGCATGTGGTCTTAGAACTATCTTTAACACCCAAATAACGTGTTAGAATTATTTCGATTGGTGGATGCTGAAGCTTGTTACGTTGACGGCCTTAAATGACCCTCCCTGGCAGTTGATAGGCCATAAGCCCAAACGACCAACCAGCCAGAGGCGAGACATATCAAAGTATGAACTTGATTGCAATTACTATTTATGGAAAGCCTCCTCTCTTAAATCAGACGAATGCTATGTTACCCACACTTTTCATGGTTGTCTACCTCTGTTGGATTACAGTATTGTATAGTTGGCTACAGAAAGAGCCCCCCCCCAAAAAAAAAAGAAGACGTAGAAAACAGTAGAAGAGTTGTTGACTTAACTACTTAACTGTATACTGCTCCTCATCGCCATTTCATGATATCCTAGTCATGCAATGTGACCACAAAACGATTTGTCATGAAATAACATAGGAGGCGCTGCAGTGTTTGGTTAAATGAAGCCTTAGACTGCAACGCCAGTCAAACGATGCAAGTAAAGACATACTAAATTTGCTTTTAATGTTCTTGATAATATTCAGTAAATATTGGTGATTTATAAGGGCCTGAGTATTGCTATTTCAAGTTTGGTAGGAATGTTGATAATAATTATGATAACGTATAATGAAAAGTATCATTATTAGGAAAAGTTTCTATGTATAAATTCTTTAGTATCATAGTTTTTATAATTATGAGTCAATGATTCTTTTGTTCTCTCTTGAATTCTGGCGGTGAATATTTTGTCGGGAATATTATTTCCCATACGTCACAATATTCCCCGAGATATCACATCTTTGAGATTTCTTGACCTGCGCCGTTACCAGCGAGAGCCAACAAAGCCGAGAATTACCTTAATTACCGAGCGGTATTGGACCGTATTGCCACCTTGCCGGAGCTTAGGCAATCCTAAGTCTGGCCCTGGAGTGCACCGGAGAGTCGTCTAACAGGCTCGTTAACTAGCGTTATTACCTTCATTGTCATTACTCACCCAGAAAACTCGTAACGAGAACGCCATCTTACGAGAAAGAAAGGAAAAAAGGAAAATTAAATTCTTATTATAGCACTATCTCCAGTCCTCCGAACGCTGGAGAAAATATTGAATATTTTGTGTATTTATTTCATGAAAGCAATGACGAAGTGCTCAAATAACAATGAATTTTCCCGCCAGGAGGTAACGGTCGTTAGAGAGTTGACTCTAAGCTAGCTTTAACGACGTAGGAATCTAGTGACAGACTAATTATTAGGTATAACAGAGGGGAAAAATGTGGTAAGCTAGCGTAGCCTAGCGCAGCATAAGCTTTGTTGTATCGCGAGTTAAATGTGACGTCCTGTGTTGTAAACAATATAGATAGGGTCCTTTTCCCTTCCCCCCCCCCTGGGCAGGGAACATCTTGGCTTCATTACGGAGAGAGAGAGAGAGAGAGAGAGTAATGATGGGAGCTAATTAGGTCACCCCCGTCCTTGCAGAGTCATTAAGGGCGATGGTAATTAGCATTGTTATCGTTGCTGTAGTTTCAAGAGAGTTAATGACGTTATACTAAATGCATTTACCGAGCGGGGGGGGGGGGAAAGAATGGTTCGGCTTGTTTATATGTCTGAAGTTGTACAGTTGTAGCCTAGTCATAGTTTGGTTGTGGGGAGTTACAGTCTTTTGTTTGTTGTAACAACCTAACCTGACCTGACCTAACACAGCCTAGCCAAGCCTATCCAATCAACGAACCAGGTCTCGCCAAAAATATAGCATCGGGTAAAGTCATAAGTTAACAACCTCTGATGATTTTCTTCAGAGATTTTCCCGTCCTTAACAGCTGCTACAGCTCAACCAAACCCACTATGTAAATCTTTCGGGAGCAACAGCTTTAATTAAACAAGTTAATCTTTTTTTTCTTTTCTTAATTTCATATAATTTTTCTCGTTATAATGAACACGGTTATTGTGCTGTTCTCCATAAAATTTAGTGTGTAATATGTACATGGATTTTAGTTAAGTTTTAGGTATATATATACAATGTATTTTGTTAAATAGTTCAGCACATACTGACTGTTAATTAAGACCTCGAACAACGGTATTGTGAAAGGCATAATGTCAGTGCTGATAATTGTTCTCACGGTATTCTGGGACATTTGGGTATATTAAAACACACCAACTCTTTCAGATGAATTAATTTGGCGTTTGTTTACACGATTCCTCCCGGCTTTTGCTGCTGCTGTGCGTGTGTGTATGTGTGTGTGTGTGTGTCTACACACACGAAGTAAAACATTGTACATACACACACACACTCACACACAAACATGCCGGGTACCCCTTCATCGACCAGCTACCAGGGGAGGATGAGCACCTAGCTTGGATGTGGGTAGACTGTCACGCTTAGGATTCGAATCTTCGAACCTCGTTTTCTTTGGTCTTTTCCAAATAACTGCGCTGAAAAGTCAATCCCTAAATTCTAAACAGAGGCAACAGTAACTCTCATTCGTAACAGAAATAACAGTAAATAACAGTAGAAAGAAAATTTAGATGTAAACTTAGTTCTTAAGGTGAAAATATGAAGCTACGTGAATGAATTTTATGAATGGAGTATCAGTGAGACAATCCAAATGACGTGTGAAAGAGCGCGTAGTAAACAAGTTTAAAGGGAGAGAATGAATGGGTTTAAATGGCAACCCATCAATGAGCGGTATATTTAAATGGATCGTTGCATTGGCGGAATTTAAAAAGTTTCGCGTTAGATGAAGTTTAAAGGGCTATATAAACTTGATTTGAGTTTCATTAATGGAATTTAAAGCTTATGCATAATTCTAAGTGAGTAATTAAAGGTTAGTTGTCAAATGATGGCGTTGAAAGGATATCGTTAAATTAACTGGCTTTCAAATTTCCGATTTCGGTGAGTAGTTTGAATAGCAACTGTAGGTTGACGGAGTTTAAACATTCGCGGTTGATTGATAGAATTTCAAAGTAAACGTTGAATTACCTGCTTAAAAAGTTCAGATATTAATGACTGAGTGCATTGGTTTATTTTGAATTATATATTTGGAAAGTATAATTTAAAATTACGGAGTTTGAAGGGTTAGGTTAGGTTAGGATGACGGATTTTAATGGTCTGTTTTTGACGGAGTTAAATGGACGGCTTTTAAGTTCGCGTTTACGTGAATTTTTTTTTGTAAAACTTTGCTGTTGAATGGCAGAGTACATTGCTTCTTATCTACAAGGTTTGCGTAATTGTGTAAATACGTAGACGCAGCCATATCAGGGATATTAATCCAAATAATTGTTAAGAACCTCACATGAAAATAATTGGCGCACATGGGCGCTGAAATTTAATGGTTCTTGAGTCTGCGCACACACACACACACACACACACTCGCCTCAGTGAGGCGAGTGAGAATATTTGCGTTTGGTGGACGCAAGTCTGTACCCAGCCCTCGCATTTTCCACTCCTGATATCCCCCCCCCTTTTTTTTTTTTTTACACCGAATTCATGCGTTTCTCTTATGCTTCCTTTACGCAATTCCTGCCATTTATGTCGGGCTTATGAATCTGTGATTCTCCTGCGTGAATCTCCTGTGTGGTTCTCCTGTTTGATTCTCCTGCGTGATTCTCCTGTGTGATTCTCCTGCGTGATTCTCCTGTGTGATTACCTCGTGCGATTCTCTTGTTAGTTATCAGATGAGAACCATCCCATACGCTGGTTCTCTTTTGTTTCAACCATTGCTTCATCATTGTCAGCTAATCTCTCTCTCTCTCCCTTTGTTAATCTCCCTGTGTGTGTGTGTGTGTGCGCACTGGCCTTCCCCTCTCCCTCACTCTCGCCTGTTTATTCTCCCAGCATCACAGGAATTCTCTCCAGCTCCCTTCCGTTGATGAACACGGTCTTTCTGTCGTCCTCATCATGTGTTTGAAGTGGAAGTTTTTAGCAATATCGTGAGAGGATTGGTGGGTGGGGAGGTGGGGGGGGGGGGGGGGGGGGGGGGAGGGGTTGGTGTCTCCTGATTTGCATAGTTTTCGGACGCCATTGTGTTACGCCGTAACACCTACTAATCCAGCCAACTATTCTAACCTAAACCCCACCACATAGCATGTGTGTGTGTGTGTGTGTGTGTGTGTGTGTGTGTGTATGTGTATATATACATTTTCTACAAATTTTTTAAAATCCCATTTTCTTTATTTTTTGAGGGAAGACTCACGTATGTTTATGTAGTAGGTCTGCAGGTAGGTGGTCTGTCTATACAAGTGGTGTTGAGGACACTTTTAGTGGAGTGATTTGTACTTTATTCAGTTGTTACATTCTGTATTTTGAAACCTTGATTTTTCAGGTATTAAATGTCCGTGAAAATGCAGTTTTTAAAATTCCCTGATGTATATATTTGGTGGTAGTGTTTTTGCTGAAATCTTGTATTTGGATTTTTCTTATCATCACTCCCATGTTCCTCTTTATTGACTTTACTTGATATTGACCCTTTGAAAACGTCGATACGACCCGTATGTATGATGACCCTTGTCTGTGACCTGACCCTGAAAGAGTGAAGTCAAAAGTCCAGGTCGTACCGTCGTATTCATAGATCGTATCGTCGTGCCCAAGGATCGTACCGTCGTATTCATAACTCGTACCGTCGTGCTCAAGGAACGTACCGTCCTATTTATAGATCGTACCGTCGTGCCCAAGGATCGTACCGTCGTATTCGTAGCTCGTACCGTCGTACTCAAGGATCGTACCGTCCTATTCATACATGATAGATCATACCGTCGTGCTCATGGATCGTGGTACAGGACCGTACCGTTCCACTCAAGGATCGTACCATCGTGCTCCAGTGTTTCATATTACCCTGCGGAACGCCTGACGCGTAGAAATTTGTTATACTTTTCAAAACTTATCAAAAGTTTCGTCGGATTTTCTTCTACAACTTATTTCACTTTATTTTCGTGATGATTTCTTTTTTAAATATTTCAAGTCTTTCCTAAACTTTCCCCCCCGTTTCCTGTCAGCGTCGCTACCAGGTCTGCTACGCCCCACAGGCTCTCTCTCTCTCTCTCTCTTTCTCTCTCTCTCTCTCTCATAGGAAAGTTTTCCCAGCAAATAGGATTTGGTCTGCCCTAGAGTGAGCCAGTGACAGAAGTTACTGTGTTACAAGTCGAAGGGCGTGAAGTATTTAATCAGCCGTTTAGGCTTTGTTCTTCAGGGTCCTCTGGCAGTGTTCTTCAGGGCTCTGTGGCACTGTTCTTCGGGGTCCCTGATCCCAGCCAACCCCAGATCACTCTCTATGTTCACCACGTTCTTGGTTTTCACTGTGTACCGTTATTTTTACTGATTCCCGGAGCGGAAAATAAAAGGGGCTTCTTTTTGTTCTTGTTTTTTTATGGGAAGAACTGAAACTTGTGGTGCTGCCCTCTTCCTTGGGGTGAATAGTGAAATAAAGGAGGGGAGACTTTTTAAGAAGTCCTTCCCGATAATCAGATCTTTACCAGTGACCACCCACCTCCCTCCTTCCCTCGAGCCGTCGTCCAAAAAAGTTACGTCTCGAAGATGGCGCTCTCCACTCCCAATTAACTCGCAATTGTGGACCCAATTAACTTACGCTTGTGGACCAATTAACCCGAGTCTTGCTGGGCCAATTAGGAGTCATATAGCCAGAGCCGGTAACAGGAGTTTCAGTTATGAAGGGGGGAAAAGTTTTTGAGAGACGGTTGGTTCCTTTCCCGTCTCCCTTGCCAAGTTATCTTTATCGTGTTATGGCCAGACTACCCGAGAACTGTGGTCCCGTGAGTGGCCACCAACCCGCAACACAAGTTTTAATAGAGTTTTCTCTGTCTTCCTGGAGGCTGACACGCCCTCCCTCGCTGTTATCTTGGGGTAGGAGGGGGGGTCACTCTACCTGCCGTTATCCTGGGGCCCTTAACTCTACCTGTTATCTTGGCGTTACGACTCCCACGTGTTATCATGGGAGTTGTGGGAACCCCACGCCGCCATCTTGGTGATCCAGTAACCCCCCCCCCTCCCGAGGGCGCCATCTTGATAATCTATTGACCCCAAACAAGCGGAAGCTGCCGGTAGAGCGCACTCTGCGGGTCCGGTTAATCGCATCGCAGGATGATTGGCAGCCAAAGCCGGAGCGCCAGTGATCCGGTTAATAGCTGGCCGGAACAATATCATCAAGGATTAAATGCAATATGGCGCGAGTTTGGCCCGGCGGTCCGGGCAACGGCTGGTCGCCGATGCGTCGCGTCCGCTGATTGGTGGCTGCCTCGCGACCCAGGCATCAGCTGATCTCAGTCAACAACAGCGAGACAATCCTAATCACCAGTTAGTTAGTTATTCATTAGATCATTCATCTTTCTAGTCGAAAGAACTGAGGTGAAAAGACGCTTTTGAGGCGTCGGAATATGAGGGGCGGTCATGAAGGAAAGAAATAGACCTTTGTGCTATACGAGGGGCGACGGTGCTATCAGAATGAGCTGAGCCAAGGCAGACGAAGTAGTCCGAGGACACAAGGCAAGCCACGTGATTGGTCTATGTGGCTTGCACTTGAAGATGTTAAGTGGTTGGTGTCTGTGCATTCTACGACACAGCTTTAGAGCAGGACTTGAAGTAGTGGTGTCGTTGTTTCCTGGCGCTACCTAGATAAAGCGGGAAACATAATTTTCACATTTCTTCGAGCAACTTTGGCCTCTGCTGTATCTAATAATATTTACGGTCTTCATATTTTATTTCGTAAAATAATTGGTTCCTTCATGAGCGCATGTCTTGAATTAAGAGTCCAATAATCCTATAATTACTCTTTGGCAGATTAATCTCCCCTTCTCCCCCCCAATAAATATCATATTACATCTAAGATTTAATCTTTGATCAATTTGATATTGTTTATTGGGTTGATTTTCAGTTCAAATAACGAGAAAAGATATTTTTTTAGGGGGGGAGAGGCGGGTATGTTTATTGTAAGTTGTCAAACTTATTTTCATGAGACGAGGTCAGAGGTCATTACAAGGCGAAGCCCGCCCTCTCTCCCTCCCTCCCTCCCTCCCTTCCTTTCCCCGGGAATAAGGCAGTCTTCCGTGCTAACGATGTTTAGCGCTTTCTTGCCGCGCGCTAACAAGCTTCTGATGCTGTTAGTGTCAAGAGAAGGTCTCTAGGGTGGTTTCCCCCCCCCCCCCCAACCCCCACCTCCCTCCTGTCGTGTCCGAGGCGGTTTCTAAGGGGTTTCTTAATGGTATCGACAGGTTTCCAGGAGATGAAAACAAGTGCTTACAAGGTTTTTTCTATCAACGAGGTCATTAAGAAGTTGACAATATGGTTTGTAAAAAGGATTCCAAATTGCGTCTTTTAGGGTTTCCAAGGTAGTTAGACGGTCTCTAGTTTTTTTTTAAAAGGTTTTAGGTTTTTAATGGTGCCTGGAAGGTTTCTGAGACATTTGATTGGTACCTAGATGCTTTTCAAAAGGATTATTGATTGTGCTTAGATGGGTTTCTAAGACATTCATCGTTCTCTAGTAAGCTTTATTAAGTAGCCTTTCCAAGTGTGTCAAAAAAAAAAGAAAGGGGTACTTCAGGTTTCTACTTGTGGCTTATGGGATCCCTAGATAACGAATGGTGAGGTTTCGGAGGTCACCACAGTAACACGACATCGTTATCTTCATCGAGACCACCTGTTACCTACTTTTCAAAGTGTATTTCGATCGTGTGATTTCTCCCATCTGTAGATGTATTGATACATTCTGACGAAAGCGTAGCGTTTTTACGATTAACGGCTCATCCTCGTCTTGGTGCGTGTTTCAGAGCGCTGGTTCGATTGTGACTGAAGACATTGTTTACCAAAATGTCGTCGTCCTCGCTACGTCTCTGCCGTGTCAACCAACCGACTTGTTATATTCCTCTCTCTTGTATGTCTACCCTCAGATTGATGTGATTATTACACGAAAGTGCGCTTGGGAACTTACGGTGTTCCATTTCCCCGTGGGTCACAAGGAGTCTAACGACGTGTTGGTTGTTGTTAGCGTTAGTTGGTTGTGGCAGGTGTTATAGACCAACTTTAGTCTCGTATATGTTCAATGACGAGCGAAAATGTAAGGTTGATAACTGGTTCTAAAACATGAAGAAAAACGTTATTGGTTTTCCCTGATTTACAGCAGAACCAGCCCACGTTTTCTAATACGAGACATAGTTCAAGAGAACACGAGAAGTTGTTGTCCTCTTGTTCGTGAAACTTTTAATGACGTAGTTGGCCGCCCCCTCATGTGTGTGTGTGTGTGTGTGTGTATAGGGAAAGTACCGGCTGAGTACAACTAATTTAGCAACTTTTTCCTTCTTCAGAAACTTCAGCAGCTGTATTTTTTCCCAGAGACGATATTGGCGGGTGGTTTTTCTTTTTGTATATATCGGGTTAGTACAGGCAGAGGTCTTTGAAAACGGACCATCATTTTTTACTGATAGGCTGGAAGGGGGAGGACGAGGACCCCCTCCCCCCCCAGGAACCTCCCTCCCCCCTTGTGACCCCCCCCCTCACCCTGTCTGTGGGTGTATCCTCACCTCCTGAAGGATAAATCCCCCATCCCACGTCCCCTCTCATGCAGGAGAAGGCGCCTTGGTCTACGTAATCCCGCGTAGCCTCAGCTGAGCAAATCTAGCGGCGATGGCTTCCCCCCTCCAGTGAGGGGGGCGGGTGGGTGGGGATTGATTTGGGGGGGGGGGGAAACTCGAGCCAGGAAGTTGGTTAATAAGATGTATTACCAGAGGGGTGGGAGGGGGGTCGTGTCAGGGGGTCAGGTCAGACCCTGTGTTTGCTTGTAACGGGGGTCCATTTGCATAAACAAGCAGCGGATTGTTTTACTTGGCCCGTAGTTAGGTTGGGAGTTTGGATGGGGGGGGGGATGAAGGGCCCCCCACCGTCGGGTAAAGTTGGTGTTTGTTTTTGCCGGCATTAAAGGGCAGTGACTCCTCTCGTCCTGGGTGGGGGGGGAGGGGGGTCGTCACAGACACTTGCTGGTGAGGTGCTGTGTGGGGGTGGCGACAATGATGCTGCTTCTGGAAGCAGCAAGCAGTAGTAGTAGTAGTATGTTTGCACAACATTGTTACGTTATTACTGAAATGGGGGGGTCGGGGGGGTGAGTGGAAAATGGGGGTTTGGGGGGTGGAAAATGGTGGGGCCGGGGGGGGGGTAGGAGGGACTCGTTTTCTCGTTTTCTAACATGATAAGAAAGAAACAAACAAACGCAGGTATTGTTTTATTTATATTTTTGTTTCTTTTCCTTGAAAGATGATTTAAGTGTTCGTCATCAGTGACGTCAGAAATTCGTGTTGATGCTTTTGTTTTTTGTTTATTCGTGACGACAAATCCCAACGATGTCGGAGGTTCGTGATTCGTAACGAACGTCGTACGAAGTTGTGTAAAGTCTTCGTGTTTCGTGACCATTGTTGTGCTTGTGTAAAGTTTCCTTTATTATTTCAGGTTGTGATGACATAGATTTCAGTTGTTGGTGAATACTTGTACATGTGTAGAGAGAGACAGGAGTAGTGTTGAAAAGGACAGAGACACACAAAAGAAGCAAAGAAAACGAGAAGAGGTGAAGGATTAGAGGTAGAAAATGTGATGAGTGTTGGAGAAGAAGAAGAAGAAGTCCGTAGTGCTGGAGGGCTTTCTTGTTGTTGTTGTTGTTGTCATGGCCTGAGGTACCATGTTGGCCATCGTGTTCGTGATTGTGGCCCTCTGGGCCACGGCTGCCTGGTTAGTCCACACCCGCCTGACCAAGGCGCGGCCAGGTCCTGTCGACGGTGGTGCCGCCCCGTCTTGCAGTAGTAGTATTAGTAGTATAAGTAATAGTAGTAGTAGTTGTAGTATAAGTGCCACCGCCAGCACCCCTTCGGTCACCGGTGCCGTTGTAACCCCCAACAACGCCAGTAGCACCAGCTGCGTGGAGACTCTGTCCAAAGTCAGCGGTGCAATTTTCAACGCTGGCCCCATCGCCACCACCAGCGGTGCCGCCACCACCACCACCACCACAGCAGCAGCAGCAGCCGCCGCCCCCGCCCCCTCCGACGACGCCGGCAGCGTCTTCAGCGCCTTCTCCAGCGTCGTGCCCCCGTCCCAGGGGAGCGTTGGCGGAGGCGGAGACGGCTCCTCTTGCCCCCTCGTCCTCCTCCAGTCGAAGCCGTCGGGGAACGGGGTCTCCAAGAAGGAGGAGGAGGAGGACGGAGACAGGGACCTGGAGCGGCGTCAGAGGCTCCTGAGGAAGCGCCGGCGGCTGATCTCCCGCCTTTACGACCTGAACCAAGACGCCGACGAGATCCTGAAGCTGTACTTCGCCGGCAGCGACGTCTCCTCCACCTCGTCCTCCAGGGAGAGAGACCCGAGCGCCAGCAGGAGGCTCCTCCTAGGAGGAGCAGCGAGCCTAAGGGAGAGCGCCACAGGCGGTCGCTCGCAGTCCGGACTCGCCACCCTTCGGCGGAGAAGTGAACCCGTCCGGTCCTCGGCGCCCTTGGCGTCGGCGAGGCCCTCAGGCGGCCGGGTCTCGCTCGCCGAGGACGTCCCGAGAGTCCAAGTGGCCCGGGGGTCCGATTCCCACAGCGTGGGCTCGAGCGACGACTCCGGCATCGGGGTGGAGTACGCGGAGGGAGGAGCCCCAGGCCTTCCCGAGGTTTGGCAACAGAGACTTTTTTCCTTCCCTCCCCAGCAGCAGCGCCTTGAGGCTGCGGTTACCCAACTGTCCTGGTCTCTACTAACAAGATGGTGTCCTGGGACTTTTTTTGTCTGTGCTAGCAAACTGTTCGTCGAGAGTCGTCTCCACTAACAAAACAAGTGTCTGTCTAACGTTGTCTTTAGCTTAAGGAACTAACAAAGGAACTGTCCCTCCCAACAAAAATGTATCTAATGCTGTTAGAGAATATCAAAGAACATTCCCTTCTAACTAAAGGTTTCTAATATTGTTAGAGAATGTCAAGGAATAATCTCTTCTAACAAAATGAGTGTTGAAATGTTTCCTATTAACAAAAAGTCTCACAAAACAGTCCGTCCTAAGAAACAGTGTCAAAAATCATGAATTTTTTTTTTTCGCTGTTTTATAATATTGTGTAAATGCGTGTAAATCCTGCTTCCGCATTTACACAGCATGACCTGTGTGTTTCAAAGCATCTTTTAGTGTGTTGCAATTTACTCTTAGTGTTTCAGTCTCCCCTCACATATCAAGGTTAATCTTGTGTTTCAGGGTGACGTTTGTGTTTCCGTTTATCCCTTGTGTTTCAGGGTGTCGCTTGTGTTTCATTTTGTACACTGTGTTTCCGAATGCCTGTAGTGTTTCAGGATGAGTCTTGTGTTCCATTATGTCTACTGTGTTGTAAGTTGCACCACGGGTGTTACTTGTGTTTCACTATAACTTCAGGCCAGTGTTGTCTGGCGTATTCCATGTACACTCCCTGGCTAGGGATCCGCACGTATTCTCCCCTCCCTTCATCTCCCCCTCCCTCCTTTCCCTCCCCCTCTCCCCCTCACTCCTTTCCTCCCCCCCTCCCCTCCCCTCCTCCCCTGCCGACAAAGTCACGTATCCACAAACTGAAATAGATCATCCCCCTTCCGTACCCCTCCCCCTAACCTCCCCTCCCCCCCCATCCAGCGGCCAACTTCAAGTAAGTCCCTCCTCCTCCCCCCCTCCCCCCTCCACCAGTCATCCAGAATAACTTACTTCTACCAGAGAGAGAGACTCGTCCAGCACACAAACACACCAGTTGAAGACAGTAACGAGGTAAAGGCTTTGGTTAAGTTTTGGAGTGTGTGTGTGTCTCTTGTACTCACTGACGGGGTTCGATTCCCCTTTCGAAACGGTGTGAATGCCAGAATTTTATTTTGGATTTTAAAAAAATCATCCAAATTTTAGTTTTTGGAATTTAAAAATCACCCAAATTTTAATTTTTGGAATTTAAAAATCACCCAAATTCTAATTTTTGGAATTTGAAAATCACCCAAATTTTATTTATTTCATGATGTGTGTAAAATTTTGCATATATTCTATATTTTTTTTTCGCCTGGAAACTTTTTTGTTATATTGTTTGCGGTTAATAAAAGACCCACGAGTAACACTGTTGTTTGGCATTTGCCGTGTTGTGAACACCGTGAGCTGATGAATAATTAATGCCTGTAGTTTGATTGTTTGTGGCTTTTCGACTGTGAAATTGGCGGGCGAATATTTTATTTATAATTTGTCTTCATGTATTTGTTTATTCTATTACTTTTTTTTATCTGTTGTTTAATTTGTTTATTACCCTTGTTTGTAATTTTGTTTAGTTCATTTGTTTTTTTGTTTTGTTTTCTTCCAGCCCACAATTTTTGGAACAGTAGCAGACGACCAGATACCCAGAGACAACAATACAAAAAGGGTAAGTCAACCGCCTTATTTCAAGTCTCCTCTTAACACCCGTCTAAGGAAGGACCCGTCTCTTGCCACACCCGTCCAAGACCGTGTCTGTCTGATACACACCTGTCCGAGGCCCTCCTCAACCTGTTTCCCATACCTGTACAAGGGCCCACCTGTCTCCCACACCTGTCCAGGGGCTTACCTGTCTCCCACGCCCGTCCAAGGCCCCTTACCTGTGTCCCACATCTGTCCAAGGCCCTACCTGTCTCGTAAAAGACCCTGCCTGTCTCCAATTCCTGTCCAAGGCCCTCCTTACCTGTCTCCCACACCTACCCAAGGCCTTACCTGTCTCCCATACTTGTCCAAGGTCCTCCCAATCTCCCACCAGTTTAAGGCTATATATAAATATATATCTGTCTTCCCATCTATAACCCTACCTGTCTCGCCCATATGTCCAAACTCATCCTCTCCCCCTACTACCTGTCTCCCCCATACATCCAAGCTTCCCCTACCTGTCTCCTACATCCGCTCGAGAGCATACCATAATGTCTCCGGGGTAAAATATCACATCTTTTTGTTCTTTAAAGTTTACGATTTTCCTTTTGAATTAAAAAAAAAAGGACATGGTTTAGCCTCTCGGTAGAATCTGGCATTATGTCTGCGAAGAGACGTTATTAGATTAAGGATATTTTTTCTTCTTTTACTTTCGTCTCTTTTGGGAAGAGTTTAGTAGAGCACAGACGGCAGTGAACTCAGATGAGGTTCTTCCCCCCCCCCCCTCCCGGTCATGGGGGTTTGGAAGGATGGGGTTGTCATTGTAAACCTCGCGAGAGGTTTGAGTTATCTCTGGGGTGCTGTAGGAGACGACGAGGAAGGTTTGAGAGTGATGAGAAATCCCTGAGAATGATGAGAAAGCTCTTGAGAGTGGTGAGGAAGCTATGAGAATGATGAGAAAGCTATGAGAGTAATGAGAAAGTTGTTAAGAATGGAATGCCCTTGTCTGTTGTGACAAACATTCCTTTAAATTCGTATCAAGTTTCCGGTATAGATGAGTAAAGGCGGATCAGTTCTCCTCATTTCATGAGGCAGGCTCCGTAACTCTTCCCCCCCCCCCTTCCTCCCGCTTCCCTCATCCTGTTATGATGTTTATGAGGGTTAATGAGAGCCGAGACCTTCCCCAAAGATGAGAGTCGCGCTAGGGGAATTATATAAGTACACACCTCCCTCACTCATCTTCCCTTAGGGAGAACGGACGGTGGAATTCCAATATAACGAATGTGATGAGTGAGTTTCCCCTGAAGTTTTATGAGTTGCAAGCTGGATATGGGGACCCCCTCACCCCCTCACACCCGTCACTTCGTCCTTTGGTGTGGAAGGAATGAGGTGTGAGGATGGCTTAAGTTTTTTAGGGGGCCTCCCCCCTGCCCCCCTCATACTTCTTTTTATGAGGGGGATTGACTGGCTGACCGACTTGAGAGGTTTATGAGGAGATAGATTTAGAGAGAACGTCCAAGCAGCTTATACTAAAACTTTCTTTTTTTTTAATAAAAACTTTGCTTTTGTTTCTTAAAAACATCGCTTTTTTTTTCCTCTCCGTCTCTCAAAAGTAACATCTGAGGTGAAAAGTGCGCCTTTTTTTTTTGTACATTATTGAAACGCTTCCTCTTTTACAAGGGAAGTTCGCTATTTAACTCAAAAGTCTGCTATTTGAGTTAGTAGTTTGCTATTTGCTTCTTTTTTTTTTTGCATTCAAAAGTTTTCTTTGTATTTTATGTTAGTTGAGACTGTACGGTTGTGTGTGTGTGTATATATATATTTTTTTTTCATACATATTCGCCTTTTCCCGCGTTAGCGAGGTAGCGTTAAGAACAGAGGACTGAACCTTTGAGGGAAAATCCTCACTTGGCCCTTTCTCTCTTCCTTTTTTGGAAAAGCAGAAACTGGAGTGGAGGATTTCCAGCCCCCCGCTCCAATATATATATATATATATATATATCCACAAATTCTATACATATATTCAAATCTTCACACGTTAGAGGTGAGGCGGTAGTAAAACACAAGCCTGAAGTGGAAGCTGAATCCAACCGCTTTGTCACAACGGACTTCATCACCGGTAACACCACCTTCCACGCTGCTGCTGTGCTTTGCACCACCAATGACGCTAATCATACGAGCACACGGGTTCAGAGAGAGACAACAGCACTGGTAAGGAGGTCCTCTGTGAGTTTTTAAGTGTCTTTATCAACTCTGATCGACAGGGAAGCAACCTCTGTACTTCTCGGAGACCCACACTCTGGATGTACAACCTGAAACAGCATACCCCCATCCCCTTCTCTCTCCTCCACGAAAATAATGCAGTACAAATACACACACACACACATCCACCTAAATGTACGCATACTCTTAGGGGCACACACACCCGACCTGAACCAGTCACTGGCACACCAGAGAACAAGCTATCATCATTCATCATTCACAGGAGCCCGTGTATGGCTTGAGTCTTTCGTGAATATTTCCACGCCCTCCTCCACGGGGAACCCACACCAAGATTGAACGTCTTCAACCACCTCTCCTTCACCAGGGTAAGGGAAAGACCCCTCACTGAAGCCGTGCATCCTCAGCCAGTTGCCCGGTCTCCTCCACCAAGACCCATCGTATGACCCACTTCTGAATATTCTTCTGTATCACAAAAGATATTATTATTCGTGTAATTAATTCAACGTTTTACTGCTCGCCCTTGACGTGGATGTATGCGAGGATAATTAAGTGGCCTCAAATTGGATAAGTGCCCTGCCTCCTTCCCCTCAAGATGGACCGCTCCACTAAAACAGAGCATCAGGGTCATGGCCGCTGGTAATAAACCCCTCGCAACAACATACTTAAAAGCTTTTAAACTTTTTACCCACGTAAGGTCCCCGAGGAGGGTGGAATGCGAATCCAGTCGTTTAAGCGGGTGTGCTGAGGATGAGGACGAGTTCAGCTTGTGTCAGGATGTATAGAGCTATGCTATGTGGTTCTAGAAATTGTTGAGCATGTACCACGGTATAGCAGTTACAGTGCAATTAAATCGTGTGTGTGTTTGTAATTGCTCATTTCTAATTACCTATCTGTACTTTACGGGAAGGGGGGGGGGGGAGTTACATTTACAGGGCGCCATCTCTTGAACATTCTTTACTATCATACAGCATTTTTTTAAACGTTTATGTGTGTGTGTGTGTGTGTGTGTGTGTATGTGTGTGTGTGTGTGTGTGTGTGTGTGTGTGTAAATTTACTATATATCTTTAAGTATGACTACAGACGAGGTTGATGCGCTACAGTTTGAGAAGATGACAATGAGTGACAGATTCAAATTCTACATGGGTATAGAGCGCTCCGGTCTAGGTGCTGACTACCAGCCAATTCTCCCCATTAACATGAGGCCCAGTCACCAGTGAGTGGATGGAGGCTACGACCCAATAACCAGCCAGTGGGTGGAGGCTACGATTGATTTGACTGATTTGTGCCGGGAACCCCGGGAAATATATCGTGCAACCCATACTCATCCTGTGAGCGGTAGCGCAAAAGGATTACAGGGGTCACAAAGGGTCTTAGTCAGACCCCAGTGTGTTGATATTACATGCATTACATAGTTAAATAGTTTCATATGGTAAGTTCTACCTACTAGATGCAAAAAGTGGATGCAACCTACCAAACCTATTTTGTCCACAAGTTTCGAGTGTAAAACCCCTTGTCCATTTGTTCTGTATGGTACATCTCAACCCGTGTTATCAGTATATATATATATATATATATATATATATATATATATATATATTATTGAAGTATACATTATATTATCAGAGATATGTCGAGGAAACTGTACAGGTTATTGAAATGGGAAATCTTCGATCACTCGTTGCTCACATTGAAGAGGAAGAGGAAGAGGTGGAGGAGCTCTTATCTGCAGATAGTGCCTTATATTGCCGAAAGCGTAGATAGGGAAATGTTAGAGGACGTATATTGCAGTTGCAGAGGAAAGCAGCTTTGTCTTCTCCAGTATTCCCAGCCAGCGGCTTCAAGGGCCCACCCGAGCAATTATTGCTACGTATTGTATCCTGAAGGAGCTACGGGTCGAGCGGCAGGGGCCCCCTGGTCTCTTGTTGGCTGAGGTAGGGAACATTGTGTGTGGGAGGGAGTGAGGGAGGGAGGGAGGGAGTGTCGTGAGCTGGTATGTGTATGTGTTTAGAGGGAGAGGAGCTGTTGACGTCAGTGGGTGTTTGGTGAGGGATCTGCAACCACTGGACGAGAGAGAGAGAGAGAGAGAGAGAGAGAGAGAGAGAGAGAGAGTGAGATAGATAGAGAGAGAGAGAGAGAGAAAGAGAGAGAGAGTGAGAGAGAGAGAGATGGTTTGTAGCCACGGTGCATGTTCAGTAAACTGGTTTTGGAGGAGCTGCCTGCTGTTTTCTGTGGTTCAGTCTCCTGAATACGACGGTACACTCCTTATGTACGACAGTACACTCGTTTCTTTGTAGGACGGTACACCCTCTAGGGTACAATGACCTTAACGCTTGTGGTGCTTAAGGGTAGAGATCGTTGTGCTTCAGGGACTTTATAAGGGCGCGTTCTCAAGGGTCGTACCATAGTGTTAAAGGGCCGTACCGTCGTGTTGTCGTGCTTAAGGGTTATGCCTTCATGCTGAGTGGCCGTACCGTCGTGCTCAAGGGCCGTAACGTTACGCTGAAGGACTGCACCGTCGTGCTTAAGGCCTACGAGAGACTGATCAGTAAAATGTTGAGGATAAAATATTTCGTAATCAGGGAGGTAAAAACTTTGTGATTAATTGATGAGGGAAATTTGGCCACGAGTTAAAAAAAAAGAAAGAATAGGAAGAAAAATGATTTTAAAGGTTTTGTAAACTGCGGCCAAACCTTTATAATTATGGAGACCGTTTAGCGTGTAAGGTGTGGAAGACGAATGTGCTTTCTTCACCGGTTGATTAGGGAGAGAGAGAGAGAGAGAGAGAGTTAATGGATGTGTGTGGTTGATGGATGAGTGGTTGGTAAGTGGTATGGCTTAGGGTTGAAGTAGTTGCTGAGTGCTGGTCGATAGATGGATAGATGGTAGAACGGCATCGATAGATAAATGGTGTTATCGTGTTGATATATATATATATATATATATATATTATATATATATATATATATATATATATATATATA
>JAYMFT010414102.1:0-18050 GCA_038088735.1 Panulirus argus | reverse complement strand
AGAGTGAGAGTGTGAGAGAGAGGGGGGAGGGGGGGGGTCTGGTGTCTCTCACCGCTCATCCTAATGAGAATTTTTTAGCCTTCCGTGTGGTGAGAGCCTTAAGAGGGCGGGCGCTCCAGTGAGAGGCCGGTAGCATGGAGAAGATGTAATTACATCTCTAGGGAGCAAGGGAAAGGAACTTGAAAGGATATGTGAAAGAAGAGCTTTAGGAATGATGATGGTGTGTGTGTGTGTGTGTGTGTGTGTGCCTAGTCTCTTAACCTTGTATATATGTACCATCTTTACTCATATATATATATATATATATATATATATATATATATATATATATATATATACACCCTAGCCCAAGTTGGAGTTGGCTGTGGGCCGCCTGCCCCACCCAGGACTCGAACCCGACTGGGATCAGGGGCGTGAATCATGGTCAGCAACGCTGTGTGTGTACGTGTGTCTGTCTGTCTCTGTAGTAGAGCTCCCTGGTAGAGCTGTGTATCAGACTTGCTCTTCGGAGCTTTATACAACCAAGAACATCAAGGACGTTTGTGGTATGGGAGGTTATGACCTCGTCTTTTTCTATCTACCAAAGGTATGGCTTAATTTTGCATTTTGGGTGTTTATCTTACCTCTCAGATGGAGCTTTTCCATTTCTTGTTAATCGTATAAAGCTCTATATTCTAGGTGGATGTCATGGGCTCTTAGCTCTATGGGTTTGCTAAGTTGTTGCCTGAAACCGATCCTTTACGTTGATGCTTTGAAATTTACAAAAAGTAATCTCGGGTTTCTAATTTCTTTTAGATGACGGGAGACCTGATATGGAAATTTAAAGGTCTCCCTTTTTATTGTATTACAGTTAGAAAATCGAATGGGGCAATTTTGCACGTGATTTGTTTATGTTACAAGCCGTTTACAATCGACGCCCGATGCCTGTCTATGGTTTATGATACGTCTTCAGTCACACGTTAATTCTCGTCTTCTTTTATCAAGACCCCCCGCAGACCTTTCCATGGTTTACCCAGGCCGCTTCACGTGCCTAGGTTCGGTCCATTGAGAAGCACGTCGCCCCCTGTTTACCACATCGTTGAGATTCACTATCACTTCCCCCTGGGCGGTGATACCTTTGATTTAGCATTGTATTACCCATAGTCTCTCTCTCTCTCTCTCTCTCTCTCTCTCTCTCTCTCTCTCTCTGCACCACCACCCACACCCACACCCACCACTCCTCCCACACACCCACACCCCTGTTAAAACGCCCCCAGTGACTCTAATTCCACGTCCAGTTCATCACCCGTATAACATGCCTATTACCTCATTATATTTCCCCCACCCCCTCCATCGTTGCTGCGTTGTTTACTATAATGATCATGCGATGGCGGCATATGACCGAAGGGAGACGCCAGCGCCGTAAACTAGTTTTACGTCTCCCTTCGGGGGATAAACCAGCATAGCCTCGCCACCCCAAACCCCCACCTCACGCCACACGATGAGGCAACTTTAGACCAGGCCATCACCTCTGCCGTCAGTTCAGCTGCGCCACAAGGATGCCGCCAGAGCGATGCTGAGAGGGACGGTGAAAATCACCTCTGGCGAAGGTGGCCCCCCCTCAATCCTGGGACTTAACCACTCGAGAGGAATCTACATCTTCCTTGCTGGTGGAAGTCGAGCAGCCCTGGGAAGCAGGAGCCTTTAGAAGGAGGCCTTGGGTAACACCATGAAGGAAGGAAGGAAGGCTGGAAGGCTGGAAGGAAGGAAAGGGAAGGAGCTGTGGTCTAGCTTGGCGGTGAAGGAACAGAAGAGGACGTAACGATATTAGATCGTGCCTACACGGGGGCCACGGGAAGTTAGTAGGTGTTACGTTACACGGTGGGGGACCTTTGTTGGCCTCAGAGGTCGTCGAGTCGTCAAGGGGAGGGTCGTATGTTGGTGGCGGGAGGTCGTGGTAGGTGAGGCTAGGGTCTGCGGTTAGGCATGAGGTCGTGTTGAAGGAGGAAGGATAAGTCGTGGATGGTTTGTGGGGTCTTTGTTTTGGGAGGGTCGTGGATGGTTAGTGGGGTCGTTGTTATGGGGGGGCCTTGGATAGGTCGAAGTGACATTGGCGTAGGGACGGGAAAAGGGTCATCCATGAAAGGGGTCGTTCAGTACGGGGTCGTACCTGCAGTCAAGAGCCGCTGAAGATGGTCGTCAAAGCACCTCGCCGTGGCACTAAGAGGGTCGTGAGTCAGAGGAAGTGCGAGGAGGAATCAGAGGTGGTGTGGTCGTGTTAGGAAGTCGTGTGCCAGGGGGTCGTCCCACGAAGTCTTGGCTGAGGTAGGGTGGTTAGGAGAGGAGCCACAGGGACCACTAACGACCCCACTACGACCCGGCCAGAGGTAGTAACGACCCTGCACCCCAGACTCCCAACAACGACAGTAAATATTTCTGGACTGCTCTTATTTCTCGACGGCTCCTCAAGGAAGCATCGTATTTCTCTCACCATTTTACTTTCTGGACACACACTCGACCAAAAAATATCACGCAATGATAAATCTATTACATCTCTTCCATGGAAATTATCGCCATATTTCTGTCCTCACATATTTACTCCTATTTCTCTCTTTTTTTCCCCGCCTCTTTCGTTATATTTACCAGTGTCAATCTCGCAGTCATGTTTTACATTTTCATTTTACGATCATTTTCGTCTCAAATCAATATCTCAGATTTCCGCCTCGTGTGTTTGTTTGCTTGTTTCTTTGTTTTTCTTTGCCGGTATTAGCAAAGCCTTTCACGTTGTGAGCTTAGGTCACACTAAGACTTAACAGATTTTCCTTTCCTGTGTCGGGAGATCACCACCACGCTAAGGAGCTTGCTGTGCCCTGAGGTCACACCACTGGAAGGTCTGTTGTGTCGTGTCCTCGCACCATAAGGATGATAATTTTCCATCCTCGACACAACTGTGACAGAACGCTGCCAACACGCATGCACGCCCTCCTGTGTTGGGATGACTGTGTCAGTGTGTGTGTGTGTGTGTGTGTGTGATATAGTATCTCCAGTCATGGACAATGGTCCTCATTAAAGCCAGACCTCATATGGAAGCTCAGAACGGACTGAAGAGGTAGTCGTGTCAGTAGAGAAGCAAGAGGGAGTAAGGAACAGGACGCACGTGTGAGGAGAGACTTAAGATGGGAGAGAGGTGCAAAAATTTAGCGGCGTAAGGAAAGAAACCACAGCCTTGGAAGAGTGGAGATCGTCATGGCCCCCCGCAGCATTAACTTTTGCCGTTCGGTTGGCAGAGACAGAAGCATCGCCCGAGGAAAGGAAATAATCTCCCCGAGGGAAAATGGAAAACATCAAAAAGTATACATTTTTAGTCGATTTTTGCCATGCATCGAAGCCGAGGTCATGTATTACCGAATGTATACAATGATTGACTAAATATTGACGGATTTGTTACACCCTGGGCGACGAAATCTAGTGCCTGTGTTCAGGTCCCGAGGGAGAGGTCCCCGGGACCGGGAACGTGTATACACACCTGCAACAGATGGACTTACCTTCTTCAGGTGTCGTGGTGTCCTGTGACTCTTCCTTCACTGTAGACTGGACTGTGCTGGTGGGTGACGTTGTGGTGAGTGACGTGGTGGTGTGTGACGTTGTGGTGGATGGCATGGTAGTATTTGCCTCTGTGGCGGATGATGTGGTGGTAGGTGTTGTTGTGGTGGGTGGTGATGTAATGGGTAGTGTCGTGGTGAGTGGTGGCGTTGTGGTGGATGGTGTGGTGTCAGGTGGTAGGCTCGAGGACGGTGCGGTAGTCGATCGTGTGGTGGCGTTGAATGAGGAGGGAGAGGAGGAGGAGGAGGAGGAGTTAGTGGCAGGAGTGGTGGAGACGGTGAGATTGATGGAGAGGGTGGTGTCAGGTGACTGATAGGAGGTAGTGGAGATGGTGGCGGTGGTGTTAGGTGACTGGTAGGTGGTGGCGGTGGTTTTAGGTGACTGGTAGGTGGTGGCGGTGGTGTTAGGTGACTGGTAGGTGGTGGCGGTGGTGTTAGGTGACTGGTAGGTGGTGGCGGTGGTGGTAGTGGTGGTGGTAGTGGTGACTGGTCGTACTTCCGGCATGGTAGAGTGCTGTTTGCAGTCGTCTCCGAAGGCCAGCTGCACGTCGTCAATGGCGATGTCACTGTAAGTCCTGGCGCGCATTGCCTCCAGGATTATCTGTTAAAGGGCATCAACACTGTCATATACCTATAGTATACCAGTATATACCACTATGAGCCTATATTATACGACTATATACCAGTATGAACCTAAGTATATTATACGAATATATACCAGTTTGCAGAAAAACACAACAAACACGTGACTTTGTTTACGTAGAAACATCTGAGCGCTTTCTTGTATTACCACATCTTTAGAGAACACGAAATCGTTCATGCATATAACACTAAATATATATATTTATGTATTTGGCGTATATCTGGAAGGTGTATATCAATTAGCATATCATCGTATGTGCTCTAGTCAGTACCTCATATAACAATGCATCAATACAGTTCATGACCTATGGTCCCGGCTGGTGGACTCGGCTGACTCCCTTAAGGCTGCTGAAGCCAGCTAAAAGAGGTTCTGGAGTTTGTAGGACTCAGGGTTCGAGCCACAAAGCTCTCATACAGTCATATTAGATTTAGTATATCATGTGTGATGACATACTCAGTGATATGTTGAGTCCTGAGCATGTGTATGACGTTACCATAGCTTTTGTTTATGTACACAAATGATGAAAAAAGCTCGATAGAATAACAATAGAAGCGAATATTACTTTAATTACCTTTTGTTTGTGTATTAAAGTAATGAAAAATTAAAAACTATGCAATAACAATAGAAACAAATATATTTTAATTGCCATTTAAGTGTGAAAAAAGATTATATTAAAAAAGACATTATAGAAGGGTATGAAACGCCAACAAAAGAAACAACAGCGCCACCGTAATTGGCTTTTATTTCTGAATATCCGTCTCTCTCTCTCTCTCTCTCTCTCTCTCTCTCTCTCTCTCCTCTACACTCCCTCTTCCCCCGTCTCCGGGGGTCCTTAGGGTTGAATGCCTTTACGTTTGGTTCAATGGGTGGCGTCGAGTGCTCCCCCAGAGACGCTTTTGTGGGTAGACAAAAGGTAGAGTGACTGTCCTCAATGGATTTTTGTTCCCTATGACTGCCAGCATTATAGGGAAAAATGTCTTTCTTTTTCTCCCTCAAGAAACTCTCTCTCTCTCTCTCTCTCTCTCTCTCTCTCTCTCTCACACACACACACACACACACACACACACACAAACACAATTTTCAGTTTGTATCGTACGCCAGTCAGCAAACACACCCTCTCGACGCCACCGGCAGCTGGCGCGGCCCCATTAGCCTCAACTTCCGTTGTACGATAACCTAACCTTCCCCCATATTTAAGGACCCTGTTTTATTTTTTTCAGGTAATTCTAGGTAACGTAAAACGAGGTATAATTGTATTGGGTTTAAGGACCTAAATTGTGGTGCAAATATAGGAAAAATATGGCATTGGCGTCGGCCAAGCCATTGTATTTATTGGGCTGAATTGTTGTACTCAGAGGGTCAAGTTATCGTACGCTGTGGATTGTTATCATACTCGTCGGGCTAAGGTACCGTACCAGTGGAGGAGAGGCATTATACGTTAGGGTACGAAGTTGTTATACTCAGGAAGAGAGTGATTAAACTGGAAAAATTACGACATCTTAAGATTGATTTTCCGTAAAGGATCGTTTGATCGCATTCAGAATTTTAATATACAATGAACAGTAGATTTTGATGTCTTACATACTGAGATAGGTCACTGTACTCAGAGGTTTTCGTTAATCTGAGCAAAAACTGTTGCATACAGCCATCCTGAACTACTCTTACGAAAGAATTTAAATGGCTTTAAATGGTTCAGTTATCGGACGGATAAGGTAAAGTTATCGTACCGTAAACTTAAGTCAGCGTCCGGCAAAGGTTCGGATATCATGTTTCGAGAAGTTGATTCATTTTACCGCGCTGTGGTGAGCCTTTTCGACCAACTGTATCCCCCGGTCTAGTCGGCCATCCCACCCCCACCCCCACGCAACCCACCCCACCCCACCAAAAAAAAAAGCCCCGTTTTGAAAAGGAAAAGAAAATAATGCAAAGATGAGCCAGGAAAATATGAGGGATCGTCTCGTGGATTTATGAGATGGTTCATACAAGTCAAATGAATCCAGTTTGAAGAGACCGCCCCCGAGTTATCAAAGACCGGTGGGGGTTATCTTAGAAATCCTATTTTTCCAAGATTAGTCGTTCCTGGAATATCAGTCATTCATTTGATACCTGATATTCATTCCCAGTACCGAGTATTGGATGGTTATTAGATATTTGATAATACTGTTGAACCAATTTGTAAATGTAGAAATCTACTGTGAGGTATTTGCGGCGATTATTTGATGCTTAGATAATATATTTGAGCTTGTGCTGGATCGATATTTTGTTATAGACACCTATAGAATTATAGAATATTTTTGAGCGCCCTCGAGACTCCAGCTGTGTGATATATGGAGTGAAATGAACTCGCTGGAAACGGTTGGGACGGTTCCAGCGCTGTGAGAACCAGAGGGACATACATATTCCTGGCGCCAATAGATCTTAGAGAAGACTTCTGACAGCTCACCAAACGATGCTTTGAATTCTTTAGAAGTATTGAAGACATTGTGAGTTGGATTCAAAATCAGGGTGGATGCCTGATTGCAGTGCTGACGGCAATGGCAGCGGCTTATTGCGAGTCTAATTTTGAACGTATTTTTGCCTGGCCGAAAGGTATTGTTTGGGCAATTTTTAACGTTATCAACAATAAAGAAACATTTGATTTCACGGGGTTTAGTAAAGGCATAAACATTGCAAGCTAAGCTGACATCAACAGCTCCGTGGAACATGAATTATCCGTCCTGACTTGATGAATAGATGTATCTTTTCCTTCCCCATTTGTCTCTCATTCGACTCTTTATTCCTCATTCGACTTTTCATCTTTATTCGGATTCATCTTTCGTAAATTTGTTATTTTGGTCTGTTGATTTCTTGCCTCGAGTTTGTTTATCTCATTCTTGTTCCTCGTTCCTGTGTCCCATACGAAGAAAGGTCCGCGGAACTTGAGGCGCCTCTCTCTATCCCCCAGCAGGAACTTATCACCAAGTTTCGTGGGTTTTGACTTGTCGTTCTTGTCCATCCCTCTTTTCCCTTCCAAGTCTAGAATCCCTCGAACGTTGAAAGAAAATATGTTCAAGAAATGAGCGTGTGGGTGTCTTCCCTCACCTGAAAGTTGTCGACGACGTTCGTGAGGTTAAACTTGTGTTGGAGCCACAGGTTGTGGCTGGATCCTGTCATCTGTAAGATGGGCGGCAGGAATTCCATGGAGACACCCTCCGGCTTCAGGTACCCGTTCAGCACGCCTGTTGGGGCAAGAGGAGAGGAATGCAACGGGGCACACACAGGGGGGGAAGAGCCAGGTAGCAGAAGACCTGACGAGGTTCTCCGCTGGAGGACAGTACATGGGAAAGACGAGTGGTGGTCTATGACGAGGTCATCTTCTAGAGGACAGGATATGGGAAGGACGCATCAGAAGACCTGATGGTCTGTGACGAGGTAATGGAGATATAGGAATATTTGACTCATGATCATAGATTATGGAATAAACTTATTCTAGAAATAGGTCAGATTCAAAATATAAAAACCGCAAATTCAAAATCATGAGTAATCAAGTCACTCTCATGGAAATCAAAATCAGGATTCAAGAATTCAAAATCAAAATCAAAGTCATGAATGTTGCAGTCCCGATTATCTAAGTAAGATCCTGGAGATCAAAATTAAAATTAGGGAAGTTATGATTAGAGAGCTAATGACCTGGTATGACTTGGTATGACCTGCTTCCCCTCCATAAAGCCTACCAAGTCCTGGGACCTGGAGCCATAATGCTTGGCGGACATGTATGTGACCTGGAGACCAGAGAGTTAGAATACTTACTGTATCAGTGACCTGGAGACCTGACACAGAATACCTACCACATGCGTGACGTCTTCTGTCATCAGGGCTTCGTATATACCCCACGCATCACCCCTATCTCCCTCCCTCCCTCCCTCCCTTTCCTGGCCTCTCTCTCCCTTCCAGTGTTGTTCCTCTCCTCTCACCCCTCCCCATTCCACCCATTCCCCCCCCCCCCCCTCACCCAGCGCCCCTTCCGTCTGATTCAATGACTCGGTCTATACATCTTGAAGTACCTGAGAACCACGTGCAAGGATCAATAACTCCAGCCACCCACAGGGGAACACAAGGTCCTCCTCCTCCTCCTCCTCCTTCGCCTCCTACAGGAGAGGTCTCAGACGAAAGCCAGGGCTCCCTGCAGTAGACGAATGCTAGGTAGTCACTGGCAAAATCGGGGAGATGGTTGGGTCTTGAGTTGGGCTTTGTATGGAGTCAATACTTAAGTTGATTATGTCATTCCTAGTGACGCTAGTTTACTAGACTATATAACGCTAGTTTACTAGACTATATAACTATACATATGTCTCTTTTTCCAGGATGTGTGTGTGTCTGTATATTCTATATCTCGCAACAGTTTAGCAGTCTATATCTATGTCGTACAGGTCCATCCACTCGCCTGCTTTTGCAGTAACCTCTTTGTCACTCTATGTGTCTGTCTCTCCATCTATCTACCCTTACGTCGTCTCACTCAGCTACTTAACTGGTCTTTGTTGTTTCTACCTTGTTCCCGATAAGCTGCGTCTCTTCTCAAAGCTTAAAACCCCATACAATCTCGAGGTAACCAGCTGGGCGAGTCTACTATTGTCTTCTGGGGAGGTGAAGGGCCTCTCCTCCCACGTTGATAGATGAAGGTGATTGGCTGTAGCGGCCAAGTACTCCCATTCGGCCCTGATGAATATTTGAGGAGGATCCTTGAGCAACGGCTGCAAGGGCGTTAGCAAGGAGGATGGGGCGGGGCATCAGTAAGCCCCAGGTCCCGACGTGGGTGAGTGCTGGAGATTAGTGTCCCCCTCCCTGAGACACGAGTTCTTGAACATCGAATGACGAGTCCGATGTGTCAATATATGGACTCGGGGGATCAATACGATGGCTCTTGACAGTTGCGACGAGTAATTTTGACCTATTCCAACTATGATTATTAACCTCTCTGTCGCCTCTTAGGATTCGGGCGTCTAGCAGCGGAGTCCTAGGTAGCCCGTGCCTGTAAAACATCCCCCAGATTTGCCGTGGTTTGCTTCCCTCTTATTTAGAAATTCTGGAAGTCGAGTCTGGTGTATTAATGAATAATTTTCGAGGTTGCTCCGGCCAGGTACAGTCATGGAGAGTGACCTCGAGTGCTTATTGGCTCTCAGAACTCTCTGCGGTTTTATTGAAAGGGTAGGAACAGAGGGAGGTGGGGAGAGGGGAAGAGAGAGAGAGAGAGGGGGGGGATTGGAAGGGAGAGTCACACGGCGGGAACCAGGGGGGACGTCAGAGGAAAAGGGAATGGCGTGTGTGTGTGTGTGTGTGTGGGTGTGTGGAGGGGGGATGACTGCCGACGGAACTTGTGTGGACTGGGAGGCGCAATGGACAGAGTCGAGGAGGGAAGGGAAGCGAGAACAGATGTAGTGGAAGAGAGAGAGAGAGAGGGGGTGGTGAAAAACAAGTGAGGGACACAGAGAGGATATGGTGAACCAGTGCACAGACAACAGACAAAGCCCTGACCCACCCACCCCACCCAACCGACTCACCGACCAGAGGTCCCTACCTCCTTACACACTCCTTGGCTGGGTCTCTGAGGCCACACCCTACTCTTCAGGTGCTTCCAGACTTCGTGTGTTCTTGAGGCCTGAAAAGGCCGTCTCTCCGCTCCTTATGTATAGGGCTGGAGCCTCTGCAAACACCGGCGTCCGCCATGACGCTAAGGGTGAGAGAGAAAGAAAGAGAGAGAGAGAGAGAGAGAGAAAGAGGGGGTAAAGAGAGAGAGAGAGAGGAGGAGGAAGGAGGAAGAAAGAGAAAGCGATAGGGAGACAGGTCCGCAAAGAATGAGAGATTTCAAGACCACAAATTGCTCAGAACGAAGACAAGTGGAATATAGTGATCACCTGCAACAGAGAGAGAGAGAGAGAGAGAGAGAGAGAGAGAGGAGGGCGACAGATCCACATCTCTGGTCTTAAGAAGCTTTGGTCTTGACCCAAGTGGTCCAGGGCCTCTTGTAGAGCACCAGATGCCTCTCGACGGCTGGGGAGGCAGCAGACCCTCCTGTTCGTCCTGACCCCCCAGAGGAGTCGCACCACAGTGGGTGAACCCTCCCCAGTAACTGGGGTGGGTCAACCTACCCCAGTAACTGGAGTGGGTCAGCCTTCCCCAGTAACTGGGGTGGTGTGAACCTTCCCCAGTAATTGGGATGATTTAAACCCCCTCAGTAAGTGAGATATTTTGAACCATTCCAGTAACTGGGATGGGTGAACCTCCCAGCAATTGGAATGGTTTGAACCCTTTTCAGTAGCTGGGATGGGTAAACCCCTCCAGTAAATTGGGTGGGTAAACTTTCCCCAATAAATGGAATGATCTGAACCCTCACCAGTAACTGGGATGGTTTCAAATCTTTCCAGTAACTTGAATGGTCTGATGGGTAAACCCTCCCAGTAACTGGGATGGTGGAACCCTCTCAGTGACTCGTTTTTATTAACCCCTTCAGTATCCACTAGATGGGAAGATTAATTAAACCGCTTCAGTGACTGGAAGGGATCACCCGCTCATATTAAACACTGGAATGGATCAGCCAACCACTTCAATAACCAGGAGTGGGTGCACCACTTCGGCAGGACGTAGAGTAACCTTAGAAGCTGCCAGTACTTCATCGTTCGAGGATTGATATGTGAACCACTGAACCCCTGGCTCGAACCCTGAAGGCAAAGAACCCTTGTGCACCTCGGACGCAAGAGAATCGAAGTCACATCGAAGGGGTTTCGACGGCTGTTGGAACCGTGATGAGATGGACTGAGGATGTGTCCGAGGGCAATAGGGGCTGTAGCAAGGCTCCTGTTACTGATACTAAAGGGAAGAGATTTTTGTGGTATCAGATGCTAAAGCAGGGGGATTTTGTGGTATCAAGTTCTAAAGTGAGGGATTTTGTGGTATCAGATGCTAAAGTGAAGGGATTTTGTGGTATCAGATGCTAAAGTGAAGGGATTTTGTGGTATCAGATGCTAAAGTGAAGGGATTTTGTGGTGTACGATGCTAAAGTGGGGAAGAATTTGTATCAGATGCTAAAGAGGGACTTTTGTGGTATCAGATACTAAAGGGAGAGGGAGACTTATGTGGTATCAGATGAGGTGGAGCCATCATCCACCAGCCTTCCACTTACAGGGGCTGTGTGGCCACCAGTGGGGATGGCGGGGTGGAGACATCATCATCCACTAGCAGGACCCAGCGTCGCCTCCCCTTTAAACACTACACAACCCTCTTTCTTCTTCCTCCTCTTACGGCACGAGGCCTCTAAAGAACCTCAACAAGAATTTTTACTCCACCAAATGACTCTCCTTCCCCTCAACTCGCCGTTTGTCTTGGCCGCGAAATCTTTACTAGAGTAAACGACTCGCCCCAGCCCTGCTTAGCTTCCAGTTTGTCTCCGGACGAGAGAGGTCGCTCTCTGACTCCCTGGAACCTAGAGGAGAAAGGTCATTTTTTTTTTTGACCCTCTGGAACCTGGATTCTGGAACTTGGAGGAAAGAGGCCATTTTCTGACCCTCTGGAACCTGGAGGAGAGAGGTCATTTTCTGACCTGCTGGAAGCTGGAGGAGAGAGGTCATTTTCTGACCCTCTGGAACCTGGATTCTGGAGCTTAGAGGAAAGAGGCCATTTTCTGACCTTCTGGAACCTGGAGAAGAGAGAGACCACATCTCACCCTCTGAAACCTAGTTAAGAGATAGAGACCATTTTCTGACCCCTTAGAGCCTGGAGAAGAGAGAGAGGCCATTTTCTGACCCCCTAGAGTCTGGAGAAGAGAGAGGCCATTTTCTGTCCCCCTGGAACCTGGAAAAGAGAGAGGCCATTGCCTGACCTTCTGGAACCATTCCTCTGTTCTCCGGACGCATTAGTATCTGCTTAGTGTGTTTTCCTGTCTTCTCTGGTCTTGTAGAATGACTCCTCTCCACATAAGTGTTTTTTTCTATTTTTAGTGGAACACGAAATCCACTGCAACCACGAGACGAATCCTAGAGCGCCTCGGCCTGGGCGGGTGACGAATATTTCTTCGTCTTTGCCGTCGACGAAAAACGAGTTTGCTCTCGTCTCGGACGAATTCGGGGCTTCAGATTGAGGTGCCCCCTGGGTCAGTCCACCGAGTTTTCTTTATCAGAGGCAAGTCGCTCGGACCTCCGTCAGTCTACTGAAGGAGGTTTGTTCTCGGGAATCCTCGAGGATTCTCTCGTATTTCCCAGACGTATAGAATCACAGATTGGCGAATATTCGAATGGGGCTTCTCCAGATTCTTAGAATCTAGATCGGTGAATATTCAGTTACGAGTTCTCAAGACTTACTAGAATCACAGGTTGGTGAATATTCAACTGGAGATTCTCGAGATTTCTAGAATGACGTTGGTGAATATTCGGTTACGGGTTCTCGAGACTTCCGGAATCACGGATCGACTTTCCACCCGTCTCTTGTTCGTGCCTAGAAGGTAAGAGCTCCAGCAATAAAGACAAAAAAAGAAAATAAAAAAAGAGGATAAGACGCAGATGGCCACAAGAAGGGATGGGAAGTCGAGGCAAAGTAGACAGCCACATTATAATCCCTGAAGGTTTGATACTGCAGAGCCAAAAGGAAGAAAAAAAAGGTAGTGAAGATAAATCTTGAGTCCAGCCAGTGAGGAGAAAAAAAAAAAAGGGGGCGCTATCGAGTCAGTGACGAGAGGAGGCACTAACAAAACGTTGAAAAGACACTGTCGAGGGAAATAAACAAGGCCTGACAAGGCAGGTGAGTAGTCACTGTCCAGCCAGTGAGGAGGAGAAAAAGGGCACTGTCGAGCCAGTGAAGTGTGTGGGCCGCGACATAAACGACTGTGAAAGGTCAAGTTCTTAATTTATGACACTCTCGAGCGGACATGGAAGGCGGGAGAAACCCTGCCCCCAGACTACCCTCTCTTTTTTCCAGTCCTTTTTTCTTTAACTCTGTTGTTTTAAAGCTTGAACTCTTTTCTTTTGTTGGAAAAGGTCAATTCTTTCGCCACCAGAGGTTGATGGGGTTCGTCCCAACCCCTGGGGGGTAGTCTCGTGGGGTTTATTAGTTTGGTATGGTGTCGTCCATTGAGGTTCTGCCTGGCCGAAGCCATCGTCAGGCCAATGTTTGCAGGGGTTCGGACACGGGTCGGCCAATCATATCGTCCGATGGGGATGCTGAGGTTTGGACAGCCAATCAGAATGGTCGCACAGGGTTCCTCGAACGTCACAGCCTGTCCGGTTGTTGCACAGTTCATCTCGAAACTGGGGTTTGCCTCCCTGAACTAATCAGTGAGGCCAAGAGATTAGCCAGTCGTTTCATCTAAATGGACATGACCGTGTCTGTGTGTGTGTGTGTGTGTGTGAGGTCGTCTGCTCAATTTCAGAGACCATATCTCGGTAGAAACAATAATCCGTATGTAAATCATATATTGTTTACGTTAGTAGTAAATTGCTGTGAATAGCCCAGACGTAATTCCCTTTTTTTTTTTTCACGTCGTCTCAAGATCTCTTTGAAGTAAGGACATATTCTCTCCTCTCTCTCTCTCTCTCTCTCTTTCTCTCTCTCTCTCTCTCTCCCCATCTATCTATCTATCTATCTCGATGCCTGTGGCGTCCTCATTTGGCGAGAGATCGAGACACACACACACACACACACCTTATAACACCCACAGCAACCACAAGGCCGAGTTGAGGGACATTTACGGATGGAACGGATGGGATGGTTGATGGGTCTTCGGACGGGAGAGGGTGGTTCAGTGGTGTGGTCTTTAGTCGCCGTGAGGACTGCAGGTTAAAGGTGATCTTGGGGTCTGGAGAAGAGGACCTGCATGGGTTATCTTAGATGATGATGGTCTCTGGTTGGTTGTCTTGGAGGAAGGGTCGTCTCTGGCAGGGCAGAGAGGAGGTAGGTGGTGGTGATCTTGGAGGTGTGGAGGTCGTAAATTGGAGTATCGTGAAGGACTATTGGAGTGGAGAGGGTCATGGAGTGCTGGATCTTAGATGAAGGGACCTGGTGGAGCCTAGAGGTCGTAGGGAGTGACCTGGTGGAGTCTAGAGGTCGTAGGAAGGGACCTGGTGGAATCTAGAGGTCGTAGGGAGGGACCTGGTGGAGTCTAGAGGTCGTAGTGAGTGACCTGGTGGAGTCTAGAGGTCGTAGGGAGGGAGCTGATGGAGTCTAGAGGTCGTAGGGAGGGACCTGGTGGAGTCTAGAGGTCGTAGGGAGGGACCTGGTGGAGTCTAGAGGTCGTAGGAAGGGACCTGGTGGAGTCTAGAGGTCGTAGGGAGGGACCTGGTGGAGTCCAGAGGTCGTAGGAAGGGGCCTGGTGGAATCTGGAGGTCATAGGGAGGGACCTGGTGGAGTCTAGAGGTCGTAGGGAGGGACCTGGTGGAGTCTAGAGGTCGTAGGAAGGGATCTAGTGGGGTCTAGAGGTCGTAGAGAGGGACCTGGTGGAGTCTAGAGGACGTAGGAAGGGGCCTGGTGGAGTTTGGAGGTCGTAGAGAGGAACCTGGTGGAGTCTGGAGGTCGTAGGGAGGGACCTGGTGGATTGTGGAGGTCGTAAGGAGGGACCTGGTGGATTGTGGAGGTCGCGAGGTGATGTTTGTGGATTGGTAAAGCAGAAATTTCTTGGGTGGCGAGGGAGAAATTTGTTTCAGCGTTCGAACTTGGAGTCTCCCCCACCCCACCGTGAGGTCATGGGGCGCCTCCAATCTCTGGAGGTTGGGGGAGAGATGGGGGTGATAACCCGCTCCCTAACCCACTTCGATCCGTATTGTGGTGACTGGGGGGTGGGGGGGGTCGGTAGGGGAGGGGGGGTAGGATGGCCTGTGACTTCGACTTCGACCAGTTGGGTCGAGATAAATCAGACAGGTGGGACTGGGCGTTGCAACACGAAAACAGAAATGGAACACAGAGAGGGAAGATCCATTGAATATTCTGCCTCGTGAAATAAAAAAAGAAAATAAAGATTAAATCAATCATGTTGTCGATTTGAAATATGTGATTAAAAGGCACAGAAAATATATTCTAATCTAGTCGTCAGGAAGTCGTGTCAACTTCTGACTGGTAACTTGCGCCGTAAGACTTTCTCGTGTTCTAGTAAACTATTTGTGTCGGCCTCGAGCTATCTCTGCCACTAAGCCCTTTATTCTTATTTTTTCTGAGACATTGTCTCGTACGTTCCCATATGAGGCGTGGCTCCAGTCTCCTCATGACGTTCTCATGGTGTATCTCTCCCTTGCCTTGAGAGACCAGACTCCTCAGAGTCCTCTATGTTTGCGTCTTCTCTCGTGCTGGCGTGGGATGTAAAGTGTTAAGTGTTTTGTAGTGTGAAGTGAGCGTTAAGTGAGGGGTAGATCAGGTAAGGGAGGATTCCGGCTTGTTGCCGCTCCTTCTTCTTCTCTCTCTCTCTCTCCCCTCTCCCTTCCCTCCCTCCCCTTCTTGGCAGATAATCCTCGAGTCTCGGACCAAACTCTTATCTCTGGCCCAGGGCCTTTTTACACCAGTCTTTTCAGACGGGCCACATTCCATTTTCAAGTTGGAAGGAGCCAACTTTTCCCCGGATATGTCAAAAATCACTGAAATCTCACCCAGCCAAAAAAAAAGAAAATAAAGGAAAAAAAGAAATCACAAGTTTTCTCCCCAAAGTAGAGGGAAAAAAATATAAATGGCGATGCTGGGGCCCCAGTTGGTGATAAATGGATAAGGCAATTAGTGCAACGATCCCACCCCCTACCCCCCTCCCCCACGGCGTATCTTGAGATATCTCTAGAGAGAGAGAGAGACAGAGAGAGAGAGGAGAGGTCAAGGTTCAGAATGGGGGAGAGAGGTCATGGGGAGATATAGAGGGGAGACGGGGAGGGTAGTGGCATCTCTCTGACCCCTTGTGACCACGCAAGAGGCGAAGGGATGATCTATCCCCTGGTAGCACGACACTTCGACGAGTCCCGTACGATAACGTAGCGTCCTCTTGACCATAGCAGTAATTGAAGTACGATAATCTAATTTCCTGTATATGATATCAAGGCTTCCAGTAAGTCGATTTAACATCGTGTGTGCGATAACAGGCACCGGTGTACGATGATCTAACTTCCTCCGTCCGATAGCAAACGCTGAGGCACAATGACCTAACTTCCCGTGTACGATAAGAGACATTGGAGTACGATAATCCAGAGGACTTACGTACGACTCTGTGTGTGTGTGTGTGTGTGTGTGTGTGTGTGTGTGTGTGTCTTGGGCTCAGGCGAAGGTAAACCTTTGAGAAAAGACAACTTCCTGTTCCTTGCGAGGCTGATAGACGTTTCTCGGGTCAGATAATGTTTACCCTGAGACAAAATGGAAGGAGTTATGCCACTATAATCCGTCTCGGGGCTCTTAAATCCCTCTTGGATCCGTCAACACAAGACGAGGAAAAGACGAGTGTGTGTGTGTGTGTGTGTGGAGCTGGAGGGGGTGGAGGAAGGGGTGGGGGGGCAAGTTCAGCACCTCCTGCCCAGAGACCCGGAGGAATGTTGTGTCTTAAAGATGTGGAGGTGAGTCTTCAGACGGCCCGCTGCCCTCCAGACGTAAGAGATCTTCTGGAATTATCTCTCTCTACGGTTCTCTCCCCGATGGGCCCTTCTGGATGCATCTCTTCCCCCACGGTTCTCTCCTCGATGGTTCGCTTCGCTAGGAAGACTCTTCTGGGAGAATCTTTCTCCTGGAATCCCTTCCTCGAGATTTTGGTAGGTAGATCCTCCTCAGTGCCGCTGCATATCCCAGGCCTTCCTTCTACTCCTGCTCCTGCTGCTGCTGCTGCCCTTCAACAGCTGCCCCTGCTGCCTGATGTTTGCTCCTGCTGCTCCTCCTGTACAGTTCTACTTACTGGGCCCGCACAGGCTTGGCATTGTGCACTCTGCCGTTCGTTGCTGTGCCGCCGGAGTCTCCTTGTATAACCACTCGATGCTCAGGTCACTTCGGGTGGCGTCTATGCCACTTTATGCCTCCCATGACGCCATCTTTTATCTCTTCATTTCGATGGGTAGTTCCAAGCCAATCCTGGTCGATAAACAAGAGAATAATCGATATTATGTTCAATGTTTGCGTGTCGAGTAAACAACAGCCATTTGTTATAGTGTCGACCTTTAAGCATGTGGGTGGAGCCTTTACGCTACGTCATTGGCCCTAAACAAAGAAAACGTGCTGGTACAGAGCTAACGAAAACGTAAGGTTCAGGGCCGCGTGGCGTCACAAGTCGGCCTGCGCGGCCGGGTTCGTTTTTGAGAGTCTAGTGGGTCGACTTGGTGCGTACAGGCTTAGGTCTGAGGCAGTACTACTATCGTTTTAAGACGTTGAAGGACCCCTGGGCATCGGATCTTTTCTCGGGGCGAAGTGGGCGTAGCGCATACCCAGGCATATAGTCTCCCCACTGGGGGCATTACGCATCTGCTACGCTGGTGTCAATCATCAACAGTCCAACGTAGATATCATCAGGCTTGGTCTACCCCTTCCCCTTTTACCCTCCTTGCGAGCCTCCCTACACCACTACTTGGGTTTTACCCCTCCTCTTTTTTTCCCCCTCTCCTCCCTCTTGAGATAACTCACTATTCTCGCCTCCTTCGGGAAGGTTTATTGGCAAAGTTAAATTGGCTAAGGTTGTTACAAGGCCCACCGTCTCCCGGATGGCAACAGTGGCTTTTTGAGACGTCTTTTTCTCCCTGTAGCGAGATAAACATCAGCATACGAGAGTGAAGTGGGCGTATATATGTGTGTGTGTGTGTATATATATATATATATATATATATATATATATATATATATATAGAGAGAGAGAGAGAGAG
>JAYMFT010414091.1:0-18052 GCA_038088735.1 Panulirus argus | reverse complement strand
TCTCTCTCTCTCTCTCTCTCTCTCTCTCTCTCTCTCACACACACACACACACACACACACACACACACACACACATGTTAAATACAGAAATACTTTTTTTTTCATTTCTTTGCCAAAGCGTTGCCCAGAAAAGCATCAGACAAGTCTTTTCCCACACTGATCATCCCCCCACAGTACGTGATCATCCTGTAATCAAACCTTCCATAGATCACACACGCATGATTACTCATTTGCTCAAAAAATTTTAATTATTCTCCTCATATTTGATACTTATATTTGCACGTAATGGCGTACTAGTACTTGGGTTATTGTCACTGTTTTACAGTTGTTTGTGGTACCAGTGTTTAATATTGTACAAGGCTTCTCAATACTTGTAAGGGAATGGTGGGTACTAGGCAGTACCACCCCCCCCCCCCCCCCTTTCCCCCCCCCCCTCCCAACCCACCCTCCCGGGCTGGCCACATGCCCCACCGCCACCCCAGGCAGCCAAACCACATGCCCTACAGCAGAGAGCAAGTCTTTCGCTCTCACCTTCATTGACTCTCGCCAAAGCTCTCGACCTCGTCAGCCATAAAACATTCATTACGAAAGTTTCTCAGCGATCGTCGTCAGGCTGTACGTCGACGAGAGGGGGGCCATCTCCACCTCCCAGCTCCTCACATGTGGCGTCCCAAAGGGCACAAAGATATAACCCCGGTGCTTCCTCATCCTCAAAGACGAACCCCTAAAGGATGGATCTGCTGGACTCAAGTACGTTGACGACTCTACAGTTGGCATGAGTACTACAAACAGTAGTCCGACTACGCGACCAATCACAACGCACTTAGCAACACCTAAAGCTGGACTACCGACAACCGAGTCACTATTAACCAAGATCGTCTCGCCTCCAGTCATGTCCCAACCACTACTGTTCCCTTAGGCACCAACCCCCTCCACGTTCTTCAGTCCTCCAAGCTTTTCGGTGTCACTCCAGACGAAAAAATAAAGCAGAGGGAACGCAGCTTGTTCTTCATGGAGGGAAAGGTCCAAATTCAAAACCCCCGGAAAAGCAAACAGACACAGACGCCACCATATCACGAGTGAACAATGTGAAAGACTCCGGAGTATAAATGCCTGACGACCTTGCGTCCAGCAAACACAACAGAACAACAATTGCCCCTTCATGAAAGACGATAGGCTTGATCTTACGGATCTTCAAGACAAAGGAGAGAAAAATAATGATGACGCTCTTCGAAGAACTAATGGTCTCAAAAACAGAACGATGTCGTGAGCTAACATCACCTTTCCGGACGAATGACAGAGCAGAGTTGGAGAGCGTGCAGAGATCCGTCACGGCCGTATTGACGCGGGAAAGGATCTGAACCAGTGGGAACGGCTGAAATCGCTGAAGCTGTGCTCTCTGGAGTGCAGACGGGAAAGGTATAACAAAATTCTAAGCTCAAAAAATCCTGGAGAGCGTGAGTTCCGACCTATAAGTAAAAGAATAGTTCCCTATTGGCACAAAAGACATGGAAGACAATAAATATATCTGCCAAATTCACAGTACGCACAAGAGCAAAAACCTAAACACTCGGGTCTTAGGACTGTTCAACACACAGCCTGCAGCCACTATAAACACTATGAGGTGTACAATGGAGGAAAAGAAGGCCCGGGATAAGCATCTACAAAGCGTACCAGACCAGACGGGCTGCGGTGGTTACGTGGGTATAAAGGACGCGGCCTGTAACAGCTTGGTAGACCGACAACCCAACTCAGCAGCATGGACTCAACGATCTGTTAGGGTAGAGGACATCGTAAGGTATCCATCTGCATCATCATTAGCTCCCCTTGTTGTCGTATCTACTTCTGTACAATCAAGACAGATTTCCTTACACAACTTCCACGCTTCCTAAACTCACCTTTGCCTCCCCCGCCAGGTGCTCCTCCCCAACCACCAGACATCAGGGGCTACTAGAAAAGGTGCACAGAAGAGCATACAAGACTATCCTCGGTCCCTTTCACGCCACCTACCGAGAGGTGCTAAAAACACTGGTCCGCTACTACACTTTATCTTCACTGCTTGTCTTCCACTAGAGATCCCTCGTCCCCATGTTGCAGTTCGGCACCAAAACAGCATCGAACACATCTCGTACATACCGCTACATGATCAACCCTGAGCCATCCATTGTGAACATTTAAGATAACATCTAACGTTTGTGCAAAGAGGGTCTGTTTGACACCACACTCACACTCACACACCTAATCCTTCTTCACTCCCAGGCAGGTCATGTATACGCCAGACATCATGCACTCCACCCTCCTCACCTCCCACCAACACACTCGTCCAACTAACGCTAGTCACAGACACTAGTCAGGGTTAAAGCAGCCACATCACCCACTGCCTCACTGATCAACATGATAGTAAAATCCTCATGGATAAATATTCCATCAACAGGCAGTCAACACTCCTCTCTGACTTCACATAAACATTCTGAAATCAGACAACAGTAAGATAAGTGGCCTCTGCCTCAAAGTTACTATCAGTATGAGGTATGAATAAATCAGCAATAAATAATTCAAGGGCAGCAAAATAATAAAATCCACACTTACACCTACACACACACACACACACACACACTCATATACACACTCTTCAAGAGCCTGAACTCAAGAACACAACTTTCACTCTTCCATAAATCACATTTGCCTCCCTTCTCCCCACATCCACCACGCAACGAGGGCAACTACTAAAGGCGGAAAAAAAAAAAAAAAAAAATGCATGCAAGATCATCCCGATCCCTTTACACCATCTGTCAAGAGGCGCTTAACACCATCACTTGGATCCCATCCAACAGTTCGGAGGGAAGTTACTGCATTACCTTCGCCATTGTCACCTCCTGTAACTGAAGATCCTTTGTCCCCCAGGACGCAGTTCAGCACCACAACCGCATCGTACCCAAATTAGATCAAACGTTCTACTTTAAGAACAGCCCCCATCCATCTCACGGCAAACATCGAGCATCACTGTTAAACATCTTTATACTTTTATAACATCTTTGTTTAACATCCACTCTTTCTGTGTAGTTCCTTCTAATAGTCCTGCCCCATCCAGCACTTTCGTCCTAATTTACCGTACACGAAAATAAATAATAATAATGATGATGATAATAGTCACATGAAGGGTCAGCAACGATCCTGCTCACCCAGTGTCCATATGAGATATACTGATTCGAAAAATATGGTTAGGTTGTCAGGAATGAGTTAGATTCAGATTCAACCGGAAAAAAGACATGGAAATCTGATTTCCTAGATTCTGAATGAGGCTGATTTAAGTCCAGATATTCACCCCCATTTCAATACCATTTTGAATATGGTTTTGATTAAACAGAGACAATCTAATCACGATTCAGAATTATTTGTAACTTGGTTTAAATTTTGCAGATGTTCAGCGATAGTTTCCAGCTGAATATGATCACTTTACGTAAGGCTCAGACTCTATGTAACCCGTTCTGCATTCATATCAAATACCGAGGATCATAATATGGCCTAGACATGACTCTAGTATAGTATGGGAACATAAGTATGGCAGGAATACAAGACAAATGTTCCTGAAGAAGATATGGCAAGATAAGTACACGCGATTTCAGTATGACAATATGTCATATTCTTGATAGTGAGCATAAGAGTATGTGAAGTATATGTCACTCATTGGTACTGCCCTTCTTACACCCAATAGTCTGTGTTACTGTCACCAGTGTATGTATGTGTGACAGTCACCATTGTCTGTGAGACACTCACCGTTATCTGTGTAACAGCCAGCTACGTCTGTGTTAAACCAACCAATGTACAGCCTTCCCGTGAACAATATGGTCCTCTGGAAGCCCAAAAGGTACGTTATAATTGCCTTCTAAAATCTCAGTCGTCAGTCCAGGATTTTCTCCCGGGCCCTCTCAAAGGGACGCCCTAGAGTGGTCCAGACGAGGTCCCTCAAAGTTTTCCAGAAGTGGCTCCAAGTTTTCAAATTGGGTTTAAGTTGTTGGGGTTGCTTCTGGAATTGTTGAAATTGTTTTTTTAAATGTCTCTCAGAGTTAGAGGATGGCGACGAGTGTGTGTGGGGAGGTAAAGTGAGGGAAACCAATGACACTTTCCCTTACGAGCAATAATATTACAAAGAAATTCAAACAGCAACAGAACATTGGGTCTTTTAGAGGCTGTGTGTGATACTGGAAGACATCAGAAACTCACAGATCAGTATGGTAAAAGATAGAAGGCATACAGATAATTCAAAGAGAATATCCTGCAAACTGTCAGTGTGACTAAGGAGATAAAAATAATGTTAAGTTGTGGACTTGAAACGAAGTATTTATCACAAGTTCTATTCTAAAACGTACCTATAGTACTGCTTTCGACCACTCTAATAGGTATATCATTCCATGTGTTAACAATCCTACTGAAAAGAAAAATGCTTCGCCTCAATCTAAATAACCCACCTGACAGAGTAAATTACGGAAGTTTGCAGAGGGAAATTATATCTATACGTCAAAATAAACATCAGTATGAACCGAATATAGCTGAAAATAGCAAAAGATACCCTGAAGAGCTTTATAGTTACCTAAGAAGTAAAAGAATCATTACCCAATCAACTGGGCAATTGATTTTAGAAAATGGTGACTTGACTGAAGACAACGAAGCCATGGCAAAGATTTTAAACGATTTCTTTTGCATATGTATTTACAACTGAAGATACAACTTATGATCCAAATCCGGTTCCACTGGTAAGATGGGAAAACGTTTTGCAACATACACAAATGACAGATATAGATCCACTATTAGCGCTAAATGGTATGAGAGTAAATAAAACGGCATACCCAGATAAGTTTTATCTGAGAACACTGAAGGAGGCAAAAATGAGACTGATAAACCCTTGGATGCTCTTTTCAAAAAGTTACTTGCTAAAGGATATGTTCCAGAGGAATGGAAATTTGTCAGTGTAACACCAATATTAAAAAAAAAAAAAAATTACTGCCCGGGAATTACTATCCAATTAGCTTTATGTCCGAGTTGGTAAACTAACGGAAACCATCATTCGGGATACGACTGTAAACTATTCAGAGGACCACCACATATAAAACGATTCTCAGCATGGTTTTCGTCGAAATCGATCATGTTTGACAAATCTCCTTGATTTATTTTATGAAATAATATGTACAATGAATGTACAGCAGATGATGTCAACTATTTGGATTTTCAATAGCCAATCGATAAAGTTCCTCATCAAAGTTTACTGACAAAAGGTAAGGCAAACGGTACAGAAAGGATATACTTCGATGGTCAGGAAATTGGCTGACTGGCCGTAAACAGAGAGTAATGATTAATGATCAAGCCTCAGACTCGTTAGACGTAGCAAGTGGTGTGCCACAGGGATCAGTCTTGAGACCGGTTCTCTTTCTCATATATATAGTAACGACACTTATAATGGGCGTCACTGTAAGATCTCTAGATTCGCGGATGATACTAAGATGGGGAATAAATTTACAACAGAAACTGACCATCTGCAGCTTGACAATGACAGACAAATTGACGGACTGGGCTAACAGGTGACAAATTAATTCTAATACTGATAAGCGCAAAGCTTTACATATTGGTACTTAAAATGAAAAGGCAAGCTACAGTATAAATTCTATCGAGTTACAAAAGGTCACTGAGGAAAAGGAACTATGTGTAATAATCTCTGGTGACCTAAAGTCAAGCAAGCAGTGCACAGAAGTAAAAAGGGCGAAAAAAAATTCTTGTATTCACAGAGAGGACTTTCGAACTAAAGTCCCGGAAAATTATCCTCATTCTTTACAGTTTATTGGATTGTTCCCGTCTTGACTAATGTGTTCAGCTTTGATCATCCTACTTAAGAAAAGGCACAGACAGAATGGAGAGTACAGAAGCGAGTTATCAAAATGATTCCCGACCTAAGAAACAAATCCTACGTGAGCCGACTGAACGGATTAAATCTATTTAGCTCAGAAAAGATGAAGTTGAAAAGTAATCGACTACATGCATTCAAAATCTTTAAAGCCTTCGATATCCCGATCTATAAAGCTACTTACGTATGAATTCTTATGATTTCTTTCGTAGTAGTGGATATAAACTCGTGGGCAACAGCCTTACCTCGAATGAGGCGAAGTACTTTTTCTTCAATTTGGATTGCTAACATGTGGAATGATTTACCAGTTAGGGTAGTTGTAACCAGCACCACAAATACGTTTAAGCATACTCTTGATAAATATTTCGCTTCAAATCCACGACTGACATTAATTGCACCTCCTTAGCTACAAGATAAGTTTACAGGTCACAATCTTTGAAAAAAATTATGACTTTCTACTCCCATCACAACAACCCACAAGTTTCTGTTCTCTTCCACTATCACAAACAGCCTCGTTAGGACATAGTGGTCTGTTGTTGTTTGAATTCAGTTGTATTCCGTTGTATTCGAGGTAAAACGTTTGCCCACGAGTTTGTATGATACACAACACCTCACAATGGAGTCTGGAAAGCCATCATACCTTCGAAAGTCGAACGGTGTTTCTTCGGATCAAATTTCCACGCTTCCTGCTAGATATTCATAGCGTCTCCTTCACGATTCCGAAAGAGACAAGCGTATCCAACAATTTCTTTCGTATTTTCTTCAGAACAATGAAAGAAATATTGCTCAACGGTATCTTCTAGTGATTTTCTGGGCAACCACAAGAAGCACTGGGGCTTCCAGTATACTTCTAGAAACCTTAGAGACTCATAAGAGAGTGAAAGGGACTTCCATTTCCAAGGATTTCCAGTACACCGCTGGCAGTGTGTACAGGACCACGCGAGGGAAGTATGAGATACTCCTGCATGTGTCGCGAGTTCCTGGTGTTTTCTTGGCCACTGTGAGTGTGTCCGAGGCTGACGGTATTGTGGCTTGAGAGAAGTGGGCCAACACCAGCCAGCCAAAGGCCAAGGGCTCAGCCAGGTAAGGGGATCCTCCTGTCTGGGAACTGTCCCCATCTCTACTCCAACTACACCCCACCCTCCACCTAGCCACCCCATCCTCTCCCCCAGCCACAAACCACCCTCCTCTCAGCAGCCCACCACTACCTTCTCCCCAAGTCACCACTACCTTTCCCCAGCCACAACCACCCTCCCCAACCACTCACCACCTTCTCCTGCTCTCCCCCAGCCGTCTACCACCTCAGTCGCCCATCACCCTCCCCTGCTTTCCCCAGCCACTAGAAGGCAATAAAAAGGGAAATGCATTTCCATCTACTATCCTGTCAACATTACTACTGTTCTCTTAAAATTATTAGAAAAATAATTTGGAGTATAATCCTTAAATTTACAAAAGATACTAAGAAAATAAAGGGATAATCGACTGTCAACATGTATTTTGATATAAAAGATCACGTTAAGCAAATCAAATATAATAAAGAAATTTTCTCCTGCTGCTGCCTATACCAAGGCTCCTTCCCTGCTGCACCAAGGCTTCCCCCCTGCTACACCATGGCTCCCTCCCTACTGCATCAAGGCTTCCCCCTCTTACACCAAGGCTTCTTCCTGCTATACTAAGGCTTCCTCCCTGCTGCACCAAGGCTTTCCCTACTACATCAAGGCTTCTCCATGCTATACTAAGGCTCCCTCCCTGCTACACCAAGGTTCCCTCCCTGCTGCACCAAGGCTTCCCCCTGCTACACCAAGGCTCCCTCCCTGATATACCAAGGCTTCCCCATGCTACACCAACGCTCCCTCCCTGCTATACCAAGGCTTCTCCTTGATGATATACCAAGACTTCCCCCTGCTATAACATGGCTTCTCCCCGCTAAAACAAGGCTTCTGCCGGCTGCCTAACTCTAAAATAATATACCTAATTTCTGAAAGGCTCAGTTTGAACAAGACCCTTAAAAGCCTTCCACTATGGATGACGACATAACTTTCTAATATAGTTCAGGTATGAAATCGAAAACTTAATTTCCCAGGATAAATCAAGAAAAATCGGTGACTGGGCTGAATTTTTTTACGATAAGTTGGTCAAGCGATGATAAAAGGACTCCAGAGTTAAGTAAAATCCCAATAATTTGGCGTCTGGTAAAACATCCACCACCTGCACAGACTTCGAAAAGCCAACATATACGTTTCTCCAGGCTGACCACGTATGTCTCACGGCAAGTTATGTCCGGCCGGACTTCCCATATCATACATGAATATCAACCAAGGTTTCTTGGGATACTGTAATGATAATACAAAGAACAGAGAGAATGTTACGTGACGTGAGTCAAACAGATTTTTTTCTTTTCTTTGTAACATTATGGGAACCTGACGGTCCACACAGCGTCAACTCAGTCGTCTTCACGTCTACGCCATATGCTCGCCATATACGCTAGTGAGGTGAATGAGGCGCTAGCTTCCCGTTCTCGATGGCTCACAAGACTACAGTGTGAGAGAGGAACGCCCTGTGAGTCGCCGCGCCCCCTTGGTGAGGCTAAGCCACAGGGGGTCCGACACACAACCTCACTAGCCAACAACACACTGGCCGCCTCCCACCAGATCCATCACTGGACGTAAATATTTATTCAGTGATAAAATTTCTCCTCGCTGTTGTAATCATCACAACTGAAGTATTATGACAACAGAGGAAAGCGATACACAGCGTCTCGAGCCGACATAAAAACTGTTATCAGTGTCGCTTCATGAGTAGCCCTCTTTGGATATGATTCATGGGTACGCGGCTGAACTAACCTCCTCTTCTTCATCTGGAGATGTGGTACAGACACAGGCTGGGGTGCGATCACGTTCCACGGATGGGAACTCGACAGCAGCAGCCTGGACCTCTCCAGACATATGTCTTAACCTTGGTTTATGATCATACGTGGTCCCTTTTGAACACCATCTGTAAAACTAGAAGCCACCAGTCTCTTTCTGACAAGGACCTGGCTGACAAATCTCTTTGAATTCTCTAGTGGAGCAGCGCTGGCCCTAACAACATATGGCTGGGTGGACTGCAAATTCATGGACTGCCACATAATTTCTGCGAGGAAGTGGAGAAAAAAAGAAAGATGTCAAAATCTAATGATCCCAAAAGCTTCGATAAACTTCTGGCAAGAACTGAGAACAGTTCGTACAAATGTCGATGGATATTAGTCCGAATTTCGGATTCTAAACCGCAAACCACTGTTCACGGATGTGTAAGACTAAAGGCCAAATTTCACCTTGAAACGTGAGGGATGGAGGTCAACCTCACACCGTAGGCCAGGAACATACATGACTAACACCTCCCCAGGAACGCACCGTCATTTATACTGTCATAAAGTTTAATTTGATTAGATTGTGCTATGTCCCCCTCCACTTACTGTCTTACCCCTCGTGCTCTGCCCCCCTATTGCTGCCTTGTCTTCCCCAGTGCTCTGCTCCCTCCTGCGTATTACCCCTGTGTCCTGCCCCCTCTTGCAACTGACTACCTTCCGTGGCAACTACCCCTTACGGCTGCTCTGCCGGTAATTATCCCGGTTTCTCCCCTGTAGGACTGTTTACATGCCAACTGCCCTCCTGCTAACTACCCCCTGGGACTAGCTTCCCTCTTGCTACATACCCGTTAAAGCCCACCTGCCAGCAATACAGCCTCTAGAGCAGGTAACGTGGCCGTACCAGAGGAGCTCCGGCACTGCTGACGGTAATGCGGCATGACCTCAAGGCCACCATAACACTGGCTGGTGCATTAATACTCTTGGCCTGAAGGAGGAGGTTCCTTCGTGCTTTAGGTCAACTCGTGCAGGGCAGGGCAGGGCGGTGCAAGGGCTGGCATTCACCCGGGTTCTCTCTATTGATTCGGTAGCGGCGGCTGCCAACCCCGGGGAACGTACTCACACACAAAAATATCCCCACCATAAACAGAGGTTAATTAAAAAGAATTCAATAATAGATAACGGTTTACGGGGCCCGCCGAGGCCCTGGTTTATACCGCTGGTATTTATTGAAGCATTTTCCCAATTGCTGAGAGTGGCTGTGAGGCGGCGGCGGCGGTGGCAGGAGGAGGAGGGAGGAGGGGGCCAGGGAGAGGGCCAAGTGCTGCCTGGGAATTCGGGAGGGCGGCGGACGGCGCACGCAGCCGCCCTCCTCCTCCTCCTACACCCTACACCATGAATGATCTGTGTGATTAAACCCGCTGCTCTCACGCCCACCTTGCCTCCTTCCCGCCCACGCCACCCACTCGCCTCCCTCACGCCCACCTAGCCTCCCTCCCGCCCACGCCAATACTCTTCCCTCAACACCATCCCCCCCCCCCCGCCCCTTCCTGACGCTGTCCATGACTGCTTCCCTCTTCCCGAGCACCCACCCCAAATATCAATACAGCGTTTCATTGGATCCTCTGCCCTGTACTGTACCGACTGTACCCAGCTCACCTTACGGGGGTAATGGTGCTGACGGAGCTATACCTGCTGTACCCAGTTCACCTGAGGAGGGTACAAGGTAATGACTGATCTGCTCTTTGTGTACCCAGTTCACCTGAGGGGTGAACTGGGTACACTAGTTTCTATACTACGTCCTGTGCTCACGGACCCCTACACGTTCACAGTTCCCTGCTGCGCTCATGGCCTCTTTCTGCGCTCACAGTCCCTTTAGCTGTCACCACAGAGAATGGCACGAACACTGACAACACTCTGGCAAAGTAGCACAAAGCTACGGTGAGCGAAACATGGTCAGCCTTCCATCCTTATTCAGCTCACAAATGCCTCGCTTACCACAGACAGCAGCCGTCAGAGGCAGCTCCTCTCCTTAACACACTACAGTCTTCCCCAGCCACACACACCGGAGCCTGCTGGAACAATGGGACTCCACGAGCCCCAGACAATACTCCTGGAGTGTCCTCAAACACCGTAAGGGATTTCCAAGTCATCATAAGCAAACTATATCAGACAAACAATACAGTTATGGTTTCTGCCAACAACCTTACCTTACGTATACTTTACGATGATTTTGGAGGTCTTCTACCCCCACAGCTGGCTCTGGCATCTTACCGTACCTTACGTATACCTTACGATGGTTCTGGAGGTCTTCTACCCTCACAGCTGGGTCTGGGGCCTTACCTTACCTTACCTTACAATGATTTTGTAGGTTTTCGACCTCCAAAGTCGGATCTGAGACTAAGCTGCTGTGTTGCTCCTCTGCTAAGTCAGTCAGGCTCTTGGAAGCCTACATGACCGCCACATCCCAGCAGATGCATTTTACAGGTACACTTATCCAAGACCTTTTTCATTCTTTTTCTACCAAACATTCCGTAGAATTTTTCCTAAAGGCAACATGCAATGCATTTAGGAATCTTAGACCTCCCCCCCCCCTGACGATTATAGTTTTGTGTTAATGAACTCGACAGCAATTTTTTTATTTTGCCAGTGGACTCTGACGAGGACTTCGATGTCTGCCGCCCCAGCAGAGAATAAATCTGTCATCTCTTTACACAGTGCACATATAATCAACGATGCAGACGAAATGCGATATGACTCAGCAACCGACCTGACTACTACTCGGGTTCTTCATCAGTGATCACGCAAGACTCTGACCTGGGGACCCAGTAATGTGACCAGGTCATGTTACACTATGACCCGGTAATGCAAGACACTGATCTGGGAGCACAGTAGTGTGACCTGGTAACGGAAAACTGTAACCTGGTCACAGTAACACCCTGACTTAGTGACCAAGTAATGTGTCCTGGTAACCAAACCTTGTCATCTAGTCACACTAACACCTATTAATGCGTCCATGGCACAAACCATCGTGACCTGGTCAACATTATACCCTGACCTGGAGACCTAGTAATGTGTCCTGTCACACTAACATTCTGACCTAGAGACCTAGTAATGTGTCCTGGTCACACTAAAATCCTGACCTGGTGATCTTGTACTGTTGCCACCAGGTCACAAAACGCTGTGACCTGGTCACCTACAACAAGTATCTATACCTCTATGGTCTATAGGAGCCCCCACTTCAAATATCCAATCCCCCCACCCCCTTTCCGTCTCACGCTAAGATCCTTGGTCCATCTACGAGTTCATACGGTCCAGATGGGCCATTAACGTACCTCCACTAGTCCAAGGGGACCACTAAACCAGCCTCCAGGGGTCCATGGGGCCATAAGGCCAGGGACCTCTGGACCAGGGACCACTGGCTCTCGGACCATAAGGTCAGGGACCACGGGCTCTGGAACCACATGGCGAGGGATCACTGGCCCAGCCCTCAGCCTACCCGCCTGGTAAACGTCCACTCTGGTCGGTAGGAAGACCCACTCAGCCATGACACAGTCCACTCCGCTTGGGGACATTTGATACCGACGGTGACGGACGTCTCTTGATGTGGTTAGCGTCACTTGGTGTGGCGGGCGTCACTTGGTGTGGCGGGTGGCACTTGATGTGGCGGGCGGCACTGGGTGTGGCGGGCGGCACTCAGTGCGCCCCCCTCCAGGACACGAGAGCATCCTGAGGATGCAGGTTGTGTCTGCACAGAGTGTGGGGTTTATCTTGCGTTCCCTGAGAACATGTTCTGCCACAACAGCTCAGGCTGTCAGTCTAATGCTGAGTTGGGACATTGGTCTACCAAGATGTTGTCGGCCATTATGGGGCTCGCTGGCCCACATAACGACCTCATCCTTGGCTGGTCCGATGCACTTCTTAAATACTTTATCAGGGGCCATCGCTGTGCATCTCGTAGTGTTTCTCATGGCTGCAGGCTGTGTGTTTGAATCGTCTCAGGCTCAATTGTTTCTCTGGTTATGCTTACTGCTTGCGTGCAGTGTGGCGAGCAGAGTGGGGTGTGTTTGTACGGTGGGAACACCACCTGGGGCACACTGTTGGGTCTGCCTGCCCCACACAGAACAACTTCACTCTTCATACTTTTCTTAATATAAGTTTTACTTGCATATTCATGAGTGTGCAGGAGATGAGAGCCAAGAGTGTGTGTGCCTCCAACACCAACCCAACCCACTGTCACGGTCACCAACACCTACAACCGGTTCCTTGTTTGAGAGTTGTGAATGCATTCCGGGCTTCTCCTTCCGAGCATCAATTTTGTAAGAATCAAGTTTTTGTGGCTAAAAGAAAAAAAAAGAAAGTCCACCAACCTCCACACAGTCTGGTCATTCATGCTTTTCAGCTAATTAAGCTGAAGCTGGCACTCTTCTAGGGCACGGGAGCCACATGTGTGGTCGCGGCCACATGTGGCCCTACACAGACAAACCTCTTGACATCTCTCTTACGTCTGCCAATACCCATGACAGACGACAGCGTGAGATAACTCTCGTAAGGAAGGGTAGATGGCACCTAGCAACGTCTGAGGGGCAGCCTCCAACCACAGGGTTAAGGCAGGGACAACTTCTAACCCCAGGGTCAACACACGGGGGCAGTCCCCAACCCCGGAACCATAAACCAACCTGCAACTAGCGACATTCCGAGATCTTTCTTCACCATACGCTCCCTCTATATACCCTTCCATCTCGCAAGGTCTCCCTTCCTTCCTTCCTTCCTTCCTTCCTTCCTTCCTTCTTCCCTCCTTCCTTGGCCAAACTATAACAAAACTTTGATCTTACTATTTCGAGACGAGCCTCGTAATAGCCCTTGCTTCACTCTCGACCCCTCGTCGTCCACAGCTCCCATATCTTCCACTCCAAGTGTCAATCTGGAGAAATACGGCTCCACAGTTTGTCGTTTCCCCCATCATCATTACATTAGTATACAACCAATATTCACCCTCGTCCACATCAAAAGATGGGTACACAAAAAAATGTTAACAGCACTTTTAAACTTACATTATAGCCCCTTGTTAACTTTCCTCAGTTTGCCAGCAAACTATCAACCTTTCGACACTCAATCTAGTAAACAGCCACCATTCCTCCACACCACAGCCGATGCTCCTTAGAGATTAGTCTCAAGGGAAAGTCATGTCTCGCACGTTAGTTCTCCTTACCTTCAGTACCAAAGCTTCCTTCGCTTTCGTTAACCTTTAAACTAGGGTCTTTGAGAGTGATGAGCGTTTTTCAAGATATTCCTTTCATCCCGTTAACACACACACACACACACACAGCTATCGGTCTTATGACCGCCATCTACTTCACTTCACTAACTCTATAGCTCTTACTACAAGCGTTATACATCGCATTATTCTCCTCTTTCTTCCCAGTTCTCCACCGATATCTCTTTCGTAACGTGCTTAGTAGTCAGTTTCGCTCTCTTCTTTGTCATTTCGTTCATCCGTTGCCACCCTAGCTCAAAGACATTTCCCTGTTACATTAAGGCTTCTACTGCTTTCTGCAACTGAGGATTCCACCATCTCATGCCACAAGACCTTTCCCATCTATGTCCATTTCTTCTTCCTCCACTCAAGTGACTCTCATGTCATATTCACAAGACCGCACCATTTTCCTCTATTCACATTTCTCCATATTCTACACTTATAATATAATTCAGATTACATTCAGCGACACTTTTAAATGCACACTCATCTCCTCGCCTCGAAAAGTGCTATGTTAAGGGCTAATCCTTCACACTCAGGGGTCGTCCCGCCCTGTTTAAGTGTCGTACTATTATGTTCAAGGGGTTCAAACTTTAGAAGTTATCATACCTTCATGTTCTGAAGTTGCACAGTAGTCAGGGGCTTGGCCATCGTATATCAGAAGTCTTATAGTCTCTACGGATGAAGTCTCCGCACTCGGAAAGTAGCTCTTAAGTCTTACTGGACTGAAGAGTCAAGTCTTCGTTCCCACGAGTTTAAATTATTGGACTTTGTGGAAGTACAGTGACTGGGAGGGGCCAAAAAGCGCACACGACTCTCACGCAGTGTGTATGATGTCAAACGTGTGGGAAACAGACTGGTCTGCCTCCTGAACACTGGAAACTTCAGGAGGTGTTCATCGTAATGCTACTATTGGTTCTGTGAACACTGAGAGAGTCTGGGTACTATTCTGCGTGATTGTTCTTACTAGGCTTGTGAGACCTGAAGGGTTCAGGAGCTGTCCAGTGTGATATTCATTTCGGCCTTGTGAACAATGGAAGGTTTAAGCGCTGTTCAGGAAGGATTGGAAGCTATAGCGTTGTTCTTCTTGGTCTTTTTGGGCTGTGAAGAGCATTTTATGTTTCAGATGCGCTTAAGTGCGTAAAGTTAAGCGCGTAAACTAACTGAAAACCGTGACAGACTTAACGCTCAGTAAACACAACAAAACAACACTGCCTCCTCCAGAAGGATGGTGAATGGATCCTAAGGACTTTCAAGACAAGGAAAGAAATGATTACAGTTTTCAAGACGTTAATTCTTTCAAAAGTAGAATATTGCTGTATTCTAGCATCACCCTACAAAACAAGCGAAACGGCAGAATCAGAAAGTGTTCAGAGTTCTTTCACAGCCCATATCAACGCGGTAAAGGAACTAAATTACAGGAAACGGCTGAAATCTCTGAGGCTGTACTCCCTGGGGCGCAGACGTGAGAGGTATACCATCATTTATACCTGGAAAATCCTAGATGGTATGGTTCCTAACTTACACTCGGAAATAACTTCCCGCTGGCACGACAGGCATGGAAGACCTTGTAAAATACTAACTCTGAAACCCAGAGTTGCGATATGCACCAAAAGAGAGAACACCTTAAACGTCCGGGCTGAAACTCTTCAACACCTTGCCTGCTATCATCAGAAACATCATGGGATGCACAACGGAGAAGTTTAAGAGTGCACTAGACAAGTACCTACAAAAGGTACCAGACCAATGAGACTGTAGGGGCTGCGTGGGCCTACGGGGCGATGCTTCCAACAGCCTGGTCGACCAACGACCCAACCCAGCAGCCTGGACCCAGCCCGGGCTAATGGGGGTAGAGGACCCCTGAAGTTTTCACCAGGTATTCACCAGTGCGTAATAATTTTGGTCTTGTGAATGCTAGGTGCTGGAGTCGCTACGAAAGCAGAGTCCATATTTATCTTATCACTGTCAAAAGCTGTCCGGAGTGGCGAACGAGACGTTCGTAAATCTGAAGGAAAAATAATGGATGTAAGAACTGCTCTGGCCTGAAAATTTAGGATTGTAAAGAAACAGTTGTCAGAGAAGTGCGGTTTATCAAAGCTTTCTTGCCTGGGATGGAAGAAGCAAAGGAAAAACAAAAAGAGGAAGAGGAGGAGATACGTGAGAAAAAAAATGGGCGCTGGTCGACCTTCGGTACTCAAGACCTAGCTTAGGATTCTCTGACTCGAACTGATTCAGAAACAGGGAAACATCTGGCTGGTCTCGTCAACACAATACTCTCCACGAAATGTTATTAAAAAAGGAACATTCAATCTGTGGTTTAGTTCACGTAAGCTACCAAGTTCCTTTACATTAAAACCGTCTCCCTCTCTCCCTCTCATAACCTTCCCACTCTGGCATCATCTTCCCTTCCTTACGTCTCCTTCTCCCTATTCCTTCGTTGTCCCCGGCCTTCTCCCTGCCTTCTCCTGGCTCCCTCCGGCACGCCCTCTCCTGGCCGGGCCGACCACATCCTCCTTACTGGCCGATGAGACCATCCGGCCGACCTCCCCATACCACAACACCTGCCTGACCCAACCTGCACTACCATACCACCACCCACTGCGTCCCACCTGCAACACTGACCGGACCACCACCAACACCCACTGTGTCTCACCTGCACCACTGACCCTACCACCAACACCCACTGTGTCCCACCTGCAACACTGACCCTACTACCACCACCAACCACTGCGTCCCACCTGCATATCGACAACATAAGTGACCCGTGCAATGCCACACATCCATGACTGACTACCCTCTGCCTTACCCTTGTACCGGGACAACCTGTCCTCCTCCCAGGTGTCCTGCTGAGAGTACAAGGCGCCCATGCTTTGTCATCCTCCACACTGGACGTCACCAGGCACTCCTGTCTGATCGTCGGCAGCAGAAGGCCGGTGAGCCTAGGCTCAGCCCGGGCTGTGGGGGGAAAGACCCCTCCCCCCATCCCTCTGAAGAGTTCACCAGGAATTCACCAGGTATTGCTCCAGTTAACACTCACGAGCAGCGCAGCTACCAGTCAGGTATGTGAAGCAGGAACTGCCACACCACAAGTGACTGTTTGTGACTGTGAGAGTGAGCCAGACAAAAGGCATACTCTCCAATCTCACAGACTCTCGCCAATACGCAGACTCTCCAACACACACAGACTCTGCAACGCGCACAGACTCTCCAACACTCACAGACTCTCCAACACTAGCAGACTCTCCAATCTTAAAGACTCTCCAACACTTGTAGGATCTCCAACACTCATGGGCTCTCCATCACTCACAAACTCTTTACACTTAAAGACTGCAACACTCACACACTCTCCTGCGCTAGCACACTCTCCAACACTCACAGACTTTCCAAGACTCAAAAAAAACTCTCCAGCACTGACAGGCTCTAACAATGACAGTCCTGTGGGAACTTGACCACGAATCGGTTCATCCACAGTGGCTCAACGGACAGGGAAGCTTCGTTACCCGAATACCTAATTACTTATTTACATGGCTACCTTTGTTCCACAGTCCCGGAGCCTCGGTGGGTCGAGCCATGAGTGAGGCCAGTGGGCGACACCAGTCCGGAATAAACCACAGCTGGTCTGTGCACTGTGATGTGGTCCTTGGCCACCCTATGGCAACTGCTGCTTGGCTGTGGTGGCAGAGGAACGCCACACGTTGGGCTGGCTTAGCTGTGGTGGCCCCAGAAAGCCAGCCACACGCTGGGCCGGCTTAGCTGTGTTGGCCCCAGGAAGCCTGCTTAGCTTTAAGGAATAATTAGGTTTGCCAGGAGGAGAGCATTCGCACGCACGGGCGCCATCTATAATGTAAATATGATAATATCGTTGCAGCTTCTTGCAAGAATTTTCAAGAGTAATAATAATATGCACACACTTAAGGTTTCGTCACACACACACACACACACACACACACACACTCGAATGTGTACGTGTGTGCGGGTATCCGTGATTATCATTTTGTGTTCGGGGAGAGAGTTTTACATGTTATTCTGGTTCTTAACTTCATATATATATATA
>JAYMFT010414080.1:0-18053 GCA_038088735.1 Panulirus argus | reverse complement strand
GCTACCTCGCTAATGCGGGAAAAGGCGAATATGTATGAAAAAAAAAAAAAAAATATATATATATATATATATATCGATAAAGGTGAGTGTTCAAACTACATAGGTACAGGTACACCACTGATTTTCTGGCAACTCTCTTAGTCCAGAAAAAATTACGAGATGGAACTTGAAATTCCCACAGAAGCCAGACTACTTTACTGGATGGCCACAGATGGCACTGTGTGTAGATCAAGCTCACTTGGATTGTTTACACTGCACTTGTTGGTGGTGATACCTCGATTTTGTGAAATTCTTGGCTTAATTTGCTAAAATTTAACCCTACTTATGGCTTCTGAGAGAGATGGAAGTGTCACCAACGGTGTCAAACATAAACAGACCATTTGGATCCAAGAGAAAGTTAAACTATTGAAAAAACTGGACTGTGGTGTTTCAGTGCGTAAGCTGTGAGACATTATGGTATTGGTTCATCAACTGCTTACGATATAAAGAAGCAGAGGGACAAAATATTGAAATACTATGCAGACAGTGATCCCAAGAAGCAAATGAGCATTAGGAAACTATGAAGGATGGTAAGAGTACTGAGCACGATCGAGTGATGATGAAATGGTTTTGACATCAGAGTGATGGAGTGGACTTGTCATGTAGCATGATAATGGACCAGGCAGTTGTTCCTGTACCTTGCACAGTATAGGTATTAATAAACTTGTATAATTTATACTAATGTGCAGGTACCTGTATTTCATTTAATTATTTAATTTAAATCTAATATTTGTTTAATTTAAGTTTTTAGCAGTCCATGGTGCTTTAGAGGCATGGGAGGTGTATAATTAGTGGGATGGAGGTGTGTTGATGAATTATTATAACATGACCATGGCTGGTTCGGCAAAACAGTTAAACTGGCAAGGCTTTGGAACCAAGGGTGCCAGAAAATCAGTGGTGTACTTATATAAGTTTGTTGAGTATACCTGGTAAGTTGTATGGGAGGGAATTGGTTGAGAGGGTGAACATATGTTTAGAGCATCTAATAGAGGATCATCATGGTTTTAGATGTGGTAGAGGATGTGTGGATCAGGTATCTGCTTTAAAGAATATGTTTTGTAAAAAAAAAAAAAAAAAAAAAAAAAAAAAAAAAAAAAAACTGTTGTATTTGTATGTGGCATTTATGAATATGTAGCAGGCATATGATAATGTTGACAGAGATGCTTTTTGAAAGGGGATACCTCTAAGGTTGCTAAGTGGTAAACTAAACAGTGATGATAGCATGGTTTTTTTGAGAGGAGGAGATTAAAACACTTTCCCATGTATGATTAATATATGTTCCTCCCTACTCAATAGTTGGTGAAAATATTTCAGGGTATTTTCATTTTAAAGCATGTCGATTCCATAACCCAGAAACTTTTCAAAGGAATTTCTGAAGTATTATTGGAACAAGTCATTATTCTATGAACATGACAGATTGCTGCCGACAAGGTGAACAAAAAAATGAGCTAGTCCTATCCTTGAAGGATTTAAATACCATGCCACAGCTATTGTGACATCAAATTTGTCATTAATGAATGCTTCAAGGAATATATGTGAATAATCTGTAGATAACTTCGTAATGTCAAGTGTTGCTCTAGTTTTTAGCCAGAGCCCGTTAAATAGGTGGCTTGCACCAAGTTTTCCCTACCACTGTATGAACACTATCCATTTGCAGTTTGCTCCCCAGTGGTACTAACTTCACCATAATACAGAGTAAACTGACCACTCAACAACCTATTTATCATGTTTGATCTTCAGTGACCTCAAACCCCTGTTACATTACAACCTCAACTGACCTGAATTTGAGTCCCTAACTCTGATCCTTACAACACTGACTGCTGGTGTGGTATCAAGACTGATGACATTCAAATTAGTTCAGCTTGGACATTCATATATCATCAACTCATAAAATAGTTATGCCCATGGGAAAAGTAAGTCTGCAAATTTCAACAGGTAACTAAATGCAAGTTCAGGTATAATTAAAGGCGAGTGTCAAAACTTAAAAACATGCAGCCCTCATACTTCCTTTAGGTGGCTGGTTGGAGTGGACAGCTCTTCAGCTTTAATATGCAATTTTTTTCTTCATTTTGGGTGGGTGAATGGCCTCTCATTAACAACAGCAATAATAAAATCTCTAGGGACACACTAGCTATTACATGAAATATATCTAAAATTCCATCCAAGACACAAGTCTCCCCATGATAATAAGAAATTAATCATGTTAAATTCAATGAAATTAGCTTTTCAAATATTTTTCATTAATCACTGAAAATGGTCACTCCATAACTATTGCACATTTTCTTCCCTTACAGCTCTAAAATCCTAAGTCCCTTGTTTCTCCCTCTGCCCAAACCATTATAGTCCTAAAAATCTATGAACTAAAAACATTAACACTTATCCTTATGTCCTGAACCTTTAATTAAATCTTACAAAACCATATCTACTTCTGAATGACAAAACCTTAACCAATTCTCTATTCATCTCATTTCATATGATATTTCATTAGTTCTAATCATAACCCTGCTTGTCTATTTCTATGTTGAAAGTAAAATACAACTGTTGTGCAATAAATGGTGTCTAAAAGCTCCTTCCTCACAATGTTAGAAAGCATTTTTGCTTACATAAAACTATCCTATGGCACAAATATGATACACAACTCTTCAAACTTTCATTGTACATTTTGCATTTTTAACCATTTACCTACACAAACACTAATACTTTTCTCTATACACTTCAATTACCCATCCCTCTCTCTCAACTACTACTGAGTTTTTGCAACTATGCCAATGGCAAAAGAAAATATTTTACTGGAGAAATATGAGGTATTTTTTTCTTGGAGAAATGTGATGTATTTTTTTCTATAATGACCAATACTTACCCTTGTCTTTTCTTTTTACGTTTTATGATTCTCTCTATATTTCAATTAAGGCCCAGCCTTGATGTGGACTTCTGTCCGTGATGTTGGGGGGAGGGAGTTTAACGAATAACAAAACCCAAGGGCCCCATTTATAGGACTCCTGCAGCTTCATGGGAACGATGGAACCCTTATGAGTGAAAAGGGTCTCATTATGACTACCCTTTTCCATCCACTTATGATCATACAACCATACCAAAGGTAAATTTCCACTTGCAGTGTAACCCATGTAGGAAGAGTCCACTAACACCACGTGAAAAATGCATATATATTACCCATAAACAGGACCCTATATTATTCATCTAACTGCCTATAGTATGTGTAGTTAATGTAATATGATAATGTTATGCACTTCCAGGTGTCTTGAGTCACAAGTTATGGATACTCTATTGCCATGGCCACCCCCTTGAGTGTTCCAGGTGGGAACAGGCATCAGAGATATAGACAGATAAATTCTATGTTACCACTAATTTACAAGCCAAAATGTAGCAGAAAAAACAGAATTCTGCTAAAGTAGCTATACATATTCTTTGGGAAAGTGCTAACAAGGCTTTCTTACCACAATAAGTTGCTCCTAAAAGTCAATGATCCCATCTACTCAACCATACTCAGTCTGACATAAGTGTTATCCCCTGTAATCAAGATGTGATAATCTGGAAGGCAAATTCTTCCACAAACAATAATTTTCCTTTCACCTATCCTTCCTATAAATTTAATAATTTTAAATTATAATCCAATCCCTCAGATAAAGAACACCCTTCATTTGCATAACTATTCGCCTTTTCCTGTCCCAGTAAAGACACCCTTCATTTTCATAACTATTTGCTTTTCCAATCTCAGTAAAGCTTCAAAAGGAACAAGCAAATGACCCTATAAGGAAAAATTTTCATTTGACTCCTTTTGATCCTACTTTTAAATAATGATATTAAATACAGGAAGAAAAAATTTCTATTCCCAATATCAGCCCCTCTCAGTTGCCTTCTATGATATGCAGGATGTAAATGAGTAATCTTCTTTCTCCCATATCCCCACAGATTACACAAAAAATATTGCTTACATAAAATCTTCCAGAATAAGCTGCATGATCTCAGTGCTCACAACCAATAAATCAACAATTCTTAATGAATTATCAAATATAACTTTTCTTAAGCTAATGCATAAAAACATAATTTCACCTACCTATAACCATTCTGTCGAGTTGGCCCTGTTAGTGAAAACTAACAAAAATAATCCATATGCATTCATAATATTTAATTTGAACGTACTTACTATCTCGAACTATTTTGTCTAATGACTTTTACTACCAAGAATTAGTTTCAGTACAACAAAGAAATAAGTTATTTTTAAATCAAACATTTGAAAATTATAACCTAAATATTCAAGCAGTTAGTAAAACAAAAAGAAAAGCAAAGGAAATAGGTATTACAGCTGGCTTGCCAAGAAAAAATAAAGTGCAAAATGGGTAAGATCCAAAGGCTTTGACATCATGAGTTCATAATTAGAGCAGTTTAGTTGTAGAATATAAAAAAGCATGACAAGCTTAATTTCCAACTTAACATAATCTCTCAGAAACTGCTGGTTAATAGAGATCATTACTACATTTCTCAGTGTCAGTTTTTATATCTACAAAAATCAAATGATATCTGCACAAACATTCTGCAAGTTTCAACAGTAATACACGTGAAAAGAGTGGAGAGTGAAATTTTTTTCTGGATATGCTTAATAATGCTGTGCTCTCAATTTCTAATTACATAATTGGCATATTTTCTCAGAACATGAAAATGGACGAGAGTATGAATAATATATATACACAGACTTCTTACAATTCACATGAGGAAAGTTAACTAATTTTACTTTATGACTCTACTGTAATGTATTTAATGCAGATATGTATTGTGGCTAACTTACCACGCCAGGAGTGTAGCCCTGGAATGGCGGGAACTGAGGTGGGTGGGGAGCAGCTCCTGGGAGAGGACCAGGATGAGCTCCATAATTAATCATATTCTCAGGGGGTAAGAATGGTGGGCCAGTAACTGGAGGACCAGGAACTGGGGGTGCACCCACCGGAGGAGCACCTAGTGGCCCTGCTACTGGAGGGGGACCGGTCACAGGTGGTGCCACTGGAGGAGGACCAAAGAGGTGAGGCGACTGTGTGACCGGTGGGAACATGCGAGGCGCAGGAGGCTGTCCCAGAAAAGGTTCTGGGGGATAAGTCGGAGAGGATGTTGTAAAGGCTGGAGGAACAAAGGATGGAGGGGCCCCACCAGCAATGGGAAGCTGGGTATGGGGAGTGGTAACTGTGTGACTTGTTGAAGTTACAATCCCTCCATCATTCACTCCTCCTTGATAACCTGGAAAGTTCAAATAAAATCAATAAATCATATGTACAAAAAATAAGAATGCTATCAACTCCAAGACTGACTGCTTAACATGTATGTGTAAAACAATCAGTGATTCAGTATTTCAACAACTGCATTTCTAGTTCTCAAGACAAAATATTAAAAAACTTATGAGCATCTCACACTGGCAAAGCTTAAAAAAGGCACATTCAATGAAATTCCATCTACCTATCAATCATCATCACTACATTCCTAATTTAATGATGTGGAGCAGGTACACACAGCAACCACAATATCATTAAACCTCCTCCCTCTTTTGTTTCATCAACCCATGTCTAGTGTGAGTTAATCTTAAACATAAACTTTAACACTCTTAAAAGCACCTCTTATTACTTCAATTCACATATTAAACCTTTTGCTCTGTGAACCTTCAGCATAAATCTCAGAACTCATCAAGTCAGAACTTATCAGGTCAATGATCCAAGATGCATCATACATCACACGAAGATGTCTGGTTGATAGAGTAAACGACTAGAGTACTACCACTGTCCGGACATATGAAGCAAATGAATATGAAAAGAATAATCAGTGACATATCGTTGGAGTGAAGAGCCTGCCAGTGTTTACGAAACCTTAAGTATGATGGAAAGACAAAGCCAGGTCGTAAATATTCAAGAGGGGTCTCTTGAGAATGAAATTCAAGCAAGGAAGTAAATATGAAAAGATTTGTTTTAGCCATACTGTCACAATAAATTATGTCTCGTAAAAAGTGGTAATCTCTGTGTCTCCCAGTTAAGGAGAACTGCATAGTTTCATTATGCTACCAATCAGTACCTAAAATAGTTAATTCTGAAAATTTATCAAAACCTATCCTGTAAAACTGAATCCTTACCTGTATCTACAGATGGATCAATATATCCATGCTGCTGTGTGAAAGGTGGAACTTGTTGTTCTGGGATGGACCGTTGTCTCTGAGATGAATATCTTTTTGGTCGTGAAGATGAGCTATCTCCTCCAGGTGAGGCATTACCTCCTCGACTGCCACGACCCTGCATATTTGCAACAGCAGCTGCTGAATCCTGGAGTCGGGGAGGCACTGTGTTGCGCCTGTTATCCACATTTCCACTCCCGCCACCTAAAGATGATACAGATGTCTAATTTATACCCAATTCAATGAAGACACCATTCAGGATCATCACAGTATAAAAGAGAGGAATGTTAAAAAGTCTATTTGAATTATGTATGAAACAAAATGTGAGTAAACACTATATATTTTAGGCACACATTATCATAAAAGTACTCGTGATATTGTGCACTTTTGATATAAGGACAGTAAGACGAGAAACTATGAGAGGTTTAAGAAAAAAGTTTTTTTTCATGGTTGATACTTCAGTGGACATTGCATATCTGCAAAATTCCAAGTGAATGATTCAAAAAAAATAAAAAAGTGTGAAAGGTACCACTAAAGCTGTTATCCTAAAGTTAAGGATATAAATAGGGTAAATCAAGAAGTTATCCCCAAGGTAATGGGAGAAAAAATACAACTTGTTTCTACAATATGTCTCAGATGGGGAAGCAGGGGAATAGAATTTCTCCCCTTATGTATCATTTCTTTCTAAAAGTAAGCAAGAGAAAGACAGAGAATGTTTTCTTGAAGGCTCTTATTTAAGTTCCTGTTGCTATCTAACCTTTATTTTCCTCGACGACGACCAATTGATAGATTTACAAAAACATATCAATATACATCAAGGTCCTGGATGCAATGAGGAGTAGCTTGAAAGCGAGATCACTGCCTATGGGATGTGAGGACTAAGATTGTATTTTTGATGCTGTAGCAGTCCCAATAGAGTTGTTTAGATGCAAAGCATGGGCCCTACATCAAAAGATAAGAAAGAGGATGGATGTGAGGGAAATGAGGGTTGATCAAATATGAAACGATAGGGTAAAAGAGGGGTGTGATAGTAGAAAGTGTAAGAATGAGAGAAGTGAAGAAGGTGAGCTGAAATGGTTTGCACAAATGGAGGGGATGAGTGAGGTGAGGCTGGCTAAGGGGGTATACACGTCAAAAGTGGAGGGAACAAGGGGAAGGGGTAAATCAACGAGGATGTAAAAGGATGGAATTCATGATGCTTTGAGTGATTGGGCAAGGCCTGAATATGCAGGTGGGCATGTGGAATGCTTGGGAAAGAGCAAATTGGAGTGAAGTGGCATACAGAAGGTGACATGTTGTCAGTGGAAAGAACCAGGATATATGAAGCAGTCAAGGGAAACCAAAACAAGTTTGTGGGGGTTTGGCTGTGGATAGGGAGGTTCTAGCTTTGTCGCATCATACATGACAGCTAGATAGTGGATGTGAGCAAATGACAATGTTTTTCATCTGTTCCTGGTGTTACCTCTCCATGCAAGAAATGGCGAACAAGCATGAAAAAATCAAGGAATGTTACAAAAGCGGTTTGAAATTACTTGTACATGTGAATATACTGGAGTAGATGAGATGTGAATAAAATCAATGAACATTAACCCCTCAACTCCTCCAAACAGATATTTACCAAATGAGATTCGCAAACACTGCCGTAGACTTGCCCTCTGCCAATGGCCTGTTAAGGGTGAGGCACTAAAGGCTAAGAAGCGGCACCTACGTTCTTTAGTTATGGAGACTGTTGCCATGGCCAATCCTTTCAGGGAATTTCAATGGAATAGGCTTCAGAGATATAGACAGATAGAGAGATTCACAAATCTGTAAATCAAGTCTGGAAGATTGCCAGACTGGTAATGCACAAAAACTTCTCTCCACAGTCAGTCATCCACTGACAACACATTTTCAACTAACTCAACTATGGTGTGGAGGAACAGGCATATGCAAACAACAATGTGGACACCAAGAATAATAAGATACTTCTTTCTCTGATTTGCAGAGGCAAACCTAAAAGGCAATTTAGATGACTAACAGAAAATAGAACAAAATGAAGGTACAAATAAAAATATTAGTTTTACTGACACTATCTACCTTCTTAAAAGAACTTGTAATAAGAGTTTGCCATGTGGCTGGGATAGAACTCATTGCTTACACCACTTGTTTAACAATACTGGGGGGCCCACTTAAGTAACAGTTCAGAGGCAACATTTTGCAACAGTGACATTTAAGGATAAGGATACAAATTCTTATACTGACATACTAAGGGCACATGAAAGCAATAAATATAAAAGAGATTCATATTCTTGATTTACCAGCACTTTAGTGTTGTCAAGTTGCATTCCTCTGACCTCAATAGCTGTCTTTTCTTTCTGCCTCACTAACACGTGGACTACTGGCATTCTGTCCACAAGCGTACAATCTCTCCTTGCCATATGTAAAACTTGACTACATAACGCTAGATTTTCCTGCGGTGAGCACTATGTGCTAGCCCTGCCCTTTGGCAAAATGGTAGAAGCAGTGGATAGAAATAGTTGGCAGGAACATTTAGGCTGGGGTATTGGGCAGAAACATTGGGTAGAAGTAATAGGTAGGAGCATTACGTAGAAGCAGTCATTAGGAACATTATGCAGGAGCCTCTGCAAACACTGTACTAGACTTGCTGTCTGTCAGTGGTCTGTTAAAGGTAAGGCACTAAAGGCTAAGAAATGGCAATGGAGTTCTTTAGTTATGGAAACTCTGTTGCCATGGCCACCCCTTTGAGGGAGTTCCAACTAGAAGAGGTGTCAGAGATATAGAGAGTAAAGTTTTTGTTATAATGTATCTTATAATGATGTTAGAGCTTAATAATTCTAAATCTGTATACCATACAAATAACTGGATTCATATCCCACCTGCTAGTAGTTAGCTTGTAAAATATCTACTGATATGGACAGCAACAAATTAGAATTTACCAAAAATGTGGTGATAAGGGCTTGAGATGGTGATGGATTAAGTTGGAGTGGAGTTGGAGTTACTTGGAAGGATCCCATCGTAAGAGCACTAGGATGTTATACTCACCACCTGAATTATCCGATTTAAAAAATTTTCAAAATGAAGATGAAGTTTGCCCCAACCTTTTGAAAATATAAAACAGTTTTAGCATTATGACATGCTTCTTTTTCTCTCTACAAGCTCCCTATAGCCATGTGAAACATCTGGAAGCACAACCACACACCAGGCAAGAAATTAGTGTTAAAGCAACGGATGGAATAAGCCAAGCAAAGAAACTGGAAATGCTGACAGCTTACAAAAGTTTAAGAATGTAGAAATCCCTTCCCATACTTAACAAATAGGTGAAGACTGACACACGCAAAAAAATTGACAGACAGTGGGAAAGAGAGAGGTAACACTTATTGTAGCCATCAAGTAAATACCTAGTGACAGTTGTTGCGAAACAATATAAACAGTTCTTATTGATCTTCATAAAAAAAAAGTAAAATTTTGAGCTCCAGCATGTCTGTAACATCATCAATGCCACTGACAACTTTGGCGAGTTGTGGCAGTCCAACATAGCGGATATGTGGACGGATATCTGGCTTGAATGTGTTTAACATGTCAAAGGATGCTAGAAGATGGTACAAACAATTTGGCTCTAAACCAAGGAGATGACCAAATAAACTGGTTCAAATATGTAGAATACACTGACATGATTGAGTTGCTTGATTTCCAAGAAATTTTATCTAATGAAGATCTCATGCATGTGGAACAAGCTGAGAATGAGGCTGTAGCTATTGGAATACCATACACTCTTATATTAACAATCAAAGTATGGACACCTTCAGTGAAGATAATCCCCAAAGAAAACACAGCTCCACAGTCAACAGGATAATGGATAACATCACCAGCCACAAGATGTAGAATCAGAAAAAGAAAAAAAAGGGGGTCAAACATTCCTTGTACATATATTCTAAACATCAAAGGAAGAGCCAAGATAGAAGAAACAGACAGTCCCATACAAAACTAGCTGAGTGCTTTAATCATCTCTGATAAACAGTGACTACTATTCATTGTTTTGTGTATCTAAAAGTGAATATAACATAATCTTCAAACTTATTATTCATTAGGCAAAATTTTCACCCTAAGCTATGCCTAAAAAGATACATTTCTATGAAAGGCATTTCCCTTAACATTGATGTTAAGCAATATCACATGTACATGCAACAACACTCACGGTTTTTGTTCCTTAAAAGCTCTTCTTTATTTTGTGAGCTAACAGTGACGTTCTTTAGCTCTGCTGTTATCTCTTCCACATCTTTAGGTGAATGAGGAATATGTTGCTGGGGTATCCGTTGCTGCTGTCCTCCTCGGTTCCCACGCCCAATAGATCGATTGTCTATGTAGTTGTTGCCTCCCCGCTCATCTATATATCTGTTGATAAATAATCATTACAGCACCTCCATGTGAATGGATGTCAAAGTATGTACTACTAACATTTTGTTAAACTACCCAGAGACAAAAGTTTTCTTGATAACTATTTAAAAGTTTCATAACATCTACACTAGAAGAGTGTTCTATGAAAACCCTGGTGTTGCCTAAAGTTACTGGAAAGAATATAAGAATGGGTGGAAATACTATTTGGAAAATACAACAAACATCTGTATGAAGTATCATGACTACAGGTGGAACTTTCTTCAAGTTATGAGAAGTAAAGTTGCACAATGAACACTTTTACAAGGGGCCTAACTCAGGCAAAATCCATACTAGAGTAATAAGTCTTATGCTACTCAATTTTTATAAATGCTTAGAAACAACAGTATACAGTTTCATGAGAGTATGATTTAATGTTTTCATGTTATGAACAAGATTGAGCTGTAGGTTGAAATACGACTCCAACAACCTACAAGAGACAGACAACAACGATCATAGCAATCCCTAAGTGTCTACCATGAACTCAGGCAACAGAATAACCAATGAAAATTCTTTATGAACACACACACACATGAATAGGCTCATGAAGTATCCAATATAAGTCTCATCACATCATCTAAAAGTTTTAATAACACCTTCATATAAAAGATTAACACTAATGTATCACAGATATTACATAATCTACAGGTAAAAAGTTTCCATGTACTGTGTTTAAGATAGATTATCAATTACTTCACCAAAGGATGAATCATTATCACATGACCTAAGTATATCTACCTAAATACAACTAACATATATTTTCCGTTTAACTTTTGCATAATTCTGAAACTTATATCTTGTTTTCTTTCAAATATTGTTTCCACTTCCCATTTAAATGCACAGTTAATTCTTCCTTTGATCAAATCTTATCTTCTTATTCAAGGCCATACAATTCACCCTCTTTTTCACTCAAACTAATCAACAATCAATTTCATGTTCTGACAGCTCATTAATAATTTTTTCATACATTTTTCCTTCTTCCTACATAGCAAGGCAGTACTAGGAACATATGAAGAATAGCCTTGTTTGTTCTAATAACTTCAAAAATTATATAATTTTGTAAAATAACAGACACAATGAATGTATTCCCTACATTATGTTTATTATCTTTAACAGATATAGTAAAGCTAAGTTCACAGGGCAAAAGCTCCTTCAGTCTAAAACTAAAACAAAGATTATAACAATGACTCCTCTGTTCTTACTGTTGCCAACCCTGGTATTCCTATTCAATTAAGAAGTAAATACATACAGTTCTTCTGTGTCATAAATATGTCACGATTCACTTGTTTAATCTAATCTTTATATACATTAATAAATAAATGGGGGTACAAATATCCAAAATCTCACTTATTTTCTAAACGGAAACTGAAAATTAAAGATTCAGTCATACCTATGCGGATCTCTGTTATAGCCTCGGCCAGACCCTCGCCCACGACCCTTGCCACCTCTGCCACGACCAATAAGGCCATCAGAACGGACATCCTGAGGCTGGGGACTGATGCCAGAGTTCCTGTGCTGCTGATGGTAGTGTTGTTGCTGATGATGATGCTGGGGTTGCTGCTGCTGTAGTGGTGGTGGTGGAGGTGGTGGTAATTGTTGCTGTTTATGATTTTCACTATCACCTACAAAAGAAATCTATTCTTTAGAAAAAACTGACATACAAATTCTTAACTGATGCTACAAATACTAAGAACACTGTAAAGATATCATCTGCATTATATAGTCTTTACAAGTGACATCTGAACCATGTTTTCAATCAGAATACTAACAAAAGCATACCAACACCCCATATATTCACTATGATGCATTAATCTTACATACATATTCCAATAATCCATTCCTCCAATTACTGATGGCCCTTACGGAAATAAGTCGCATAACTGGTTCAATTCTCAGTGTGCTTGGTTGTACATGAAAGCTTAAAGAGTGAAATAATAATTCTAATGTTCAAAACATTTTGAAGGAAGTTTTCATCCTGGTAAGCATATGTTCATGCACATATGCTTGGGACAGTCAGCTTACACATTTCTCATCTCTCTCAACATGCACTTATGTTACAAATCATTAATATATACTTTTTTTCATAATAGACCTCTGTTCCCTGTTAGCGTGGTAGTGCCAGGAACAGATGATGAAGGCCACATACTCCATGAAATCTTCTATGGGGTTCCTGCAGCTTTGAGGTTGCACTGCAATCAGAAGCAGGGAAATTATAGACTCCTTTATAGCAGTAAGGTCCTTAATGAGACTGTAATGCCTATTGTCAACTGACAACAATATATCTGCAAGCAGAATCTGGTAACACCTCAATCTTCCATATTCATATCAATCTTTCTACTGGTATTTCTGGACTCTGCAGGCATGTGGTTACACCATGAGTGAAAAGTCACCTTCAGGTAGGTTGTATCACCGTCTATGGACAAAAAGGAGTACAGTTGTATCAAGGAGCTTCTCACATCAAAGTACTTCATCATTTCCTTGCTCCTTATTGAAGCACAGCCTAAAAATCTTTTGTAGTCTCATAAAAGGGGTCCTGGGGTTTTACAATTAATTATCCACCTATATCATCAATACTCCATTACAAATCAAATGGAATATATTCAACCTCTACAACACCACTCACACACATATCCTCTATCCCCACGTCAAGTGAGTTACAATGAAACACAGGCCCTCAAACTTATGTATGTGCTTTCTAACTATTCATATTACATACTGAACTGATTCATCTGATTCATCTGTGGAACCAACATCATCATCCATACTAATGCCACACACAAAATGCTTCCATTGTATCCATTTTCAAATCATTCCCATATACCTTCAACTGAAATACCTCTATCCCTAATTAAATTCATTCCTTCTATATCCCCATAACACCTCACTAATACAATCTTGACTTTATGTAAAACTTCTGCATTCCTATTATTCCTTACACCACACTTACTAACCACTATCCACGTGCCACATAACAAACAAAACTAAATAGAAAAGAGAGCCAAATTAATTACTATTATCCTACAGTCCAAAATCATAAATAAAAAAAAATTAACAGAATATACATAAACAAAGAAAATTACACATACAAACAAATATCTAACCTATGTGCAAATTCTCTAAGTTTATTCGCTGTGGCTCTTGTCTAGGTGACTGAGACTCAGGTTTGTTGTGTTCAACATTGGACTCATTAACTTCATGCTTTTTGTAGTGTTGCGGGGAATTCAGTGCAGGGAATTCTTCACTTTCTAAAGTCTTCCGACTGCCAGCGAGAGATCTAGGTCCACCTCTCCCAAGACCTCCACGTATGCCACCACCACGAACAGGCTTGGCATAGGCATCTAGATCCTCCCAGTTGCGTGTGTACTTGTTAGGACCTCGCCTGTGCAAATAACACTTATCAAAATCTCAAATAGTATAATATAATCATCATATGTTATGCATCTACACTTTAATCACTCACTTCAGACATTCTAATGCATTACAAGAGAGAGAGAGAGAGAGAGAGAGAGAGAGAGAGAGAGAGAGAGGAAAAGTTATCAGATTTACAAAAACATTTAAGTAATAGTGGCTAGGTTGTAAGTCCAACCCAGGAAACTTTACATCCCTGCCCTCCTGCAATCCTGTAAAGTTCTGCCAATTCAATCCATGTATGTATCTGTTTCAACTTGTGTAACTAGGTAAAGAGTTAAAGAAAACACAAAGAAACACACAAAAAAAGAAATCTCCACATGTTTAGGCAACCTCAAATTAAATCTGTAAGATGGCTGGTAAAACAAGTTAAAAGATCTTGAAGTAGTCTGTGGCCCTCGACTGAGGATGGAAGACTCTGGGTTTGATATGGCACACAAGACAACTAGAGTGATTATCTGCAGAAGAGGCCACTGTCTGTCTGTTCCTGAGGCTACCTCAATTAGGCAAGAAAGGAAATCAGATATAAGAAAATCCCAAGCTCATTCATCTGATGTTTTCACCAAATTAAGCCAAAAATTTTCTTTCTATGAGAAACTAGAGCTCGTATTTAGTGTTTTTCCCATAATCACATTTTTTTTTTTTTTTTTTTCCTAAGCTTACAATCCCTAAGAACAAACTTAAATAACACTTCTTCAAGGTGTCTACACCAAATTTCAAACTGCTCGTTACTGATTTCTCTGAAACTGGAAGACTGATTGACAAGTAACGAGTATTTTTTCAGGTAATAAACACTATCATGAGAGGTATTCATACAAAACTATTGAGTAAAAAGGATGATTTCAAACTTAAAGAAAATTTTTGATATCTATGCCAATAAGTTTTTATGTAACAGAGATGCAGCCCAAAAATACCAAGGATTTCTTAATCTGCCAAGATTCTCAATAAGAACTGTCCATTAATATCCAGTGTTCAAATTCAAAGACTTATCTACTGTAAAACAAAGCCAAATTTAATTCAACGAAACAATTAGTTTTGAAAAATCTCTAAAAATAAACAAAGTAATGACTATGATATCTGTTCAACATTGAACGATAAATTTCAAATTTGGATATCATGAACATTCTTTACCAACCATCCCAACATATTCCAAAACCAATTCTTGAAATAGACCCATCTGAGTGTTAAACAGGAGAATAAAGAAATAAGAGAAAATGATGAATGGCATCAGCACAGCCAGACAAGCTAGAAAGTGGTAAAAACAATCTAATCACTAATCCTTACCCATAACGTCTTCTGCGTCGAGCCCGTGGAGGACCCTCTTCATTACGGATATCATAACCATATATGGCAATCAATTCTTCTCGGGTCTTGGGAGCTTGATCAAGCTCGTTAAACTTGTCATGATTCCATTTATCATCCTCCTTCCACACTTTCTTTTTACCAGTTTCCTTTTTAGCAACTGGTTCCTCAGGACTGCAATTACAATATGTGAACATCAGGGTACACTTTATATAAGAGTTAATACAGAGTTATAGGAAGATCAATTCGCTATTGAATAAAGAGAAAAATTTCCCATACCAAACAGCTTACTGGACACATGCTGATACGTAACTTACTGAAGATAAAGACATGATATTATGTACGGCATATCCTACTTACGCAATTATTCTGCCCAAAAACTCACGTTTTCTCAACATCATCTTCAGCAGCAGTACGGTCATCATGCTCATAGAAAGTTCCTTTCTTTGGGATGTACTGAGGGTTTTTACGATCTTCATCATCATCTAGCTGTTTGTTGTCCTACAGGAAGAGCAAATCTCAATAATAATGGACCCCTCTTGCTAAAATATAAGGTTCATTCATAGCATTCCATAAAAACAACTAATGTCTTACCATGGACTCATCAGAGATGTAGTCCAACAAAAACCAAGACTCAAGAGAATATCGTTATTATTCATTATTATTCAGAGTACAAAAACATGTCAACTATATTGAGGTGTGACCCTTAACTACTTGATCATATGATTATCAGGAATTAAAACAGCAGGTTGTCTCACCTCCCCTATTCCTACTCCATCAGGCATGATAATGAGTTCATCATCCTCCTCCTCTTCCTCTTCCCCAAGCTCCTCCTCATCAGCACTCTCATATTCACTGTCACCACCATCACTTCCCTGAAAAGATATATACAATATATACTGATAGCAACTTATGTAACAGTCAAGCAAAAATTATCAATGCTAACCAAGGTAAGCCAAGGGTTTTACAATACCTAATTAGAATATGCCGGGGACTTGACAATATATGAGAAAGCTAAGTGTATGGAAGTAAGAAATATATGTGGATTAACAAAAATTTAGCAAATACAAAGGTGGGTTGCCATTAAATACAGAAGATCAAGAGTAAGGGTTTCATATGTGGATTAACAAAAATTTAGCAAATACAAAGGTGGGTTGCCATTAAATACAGAAGATCCAGAGTAAGGGTTTCACAGTGAACAAAAATGTGAAGTTGATGCCAGTAGATCTTACTTAAAATACATGATGTCTACTTTTAGGTTTTAGGTTGGTGCAAAACAGGTGGATTTTTTTCAGGATAAATAGCATGAAAAGGGTACTGCAACCAGCAAAATTTTACAGTCAGCATCAATCTGTCATACTACAAATCTTTATCAGCAAAGCATCAAAAAATAAAATACGTAAACACAAAAATACAATAATAAATTGAGAAGCTCCATATACTGAAGATGTATTTCTACCCATATGGTTCACAAACCGGCCACAGTTTTTTAGAGGTCAAGTCCCAAATCAGCATACTGCAACTTCTACAACTGTAAATCCCCAGAACAGAAGTGTGGATAGTTGACAGTGGATGGGCATACAGTATAACTGGTTGAATGTAACAGGGTTAAAGTGCAGGTGAAAACAGGATGAAATTAAATATACTAGGCAAGGCAAAGAAGTAGGGAAGTGTTTAGTTGGCAGAGATAGAATGGGTATCCGGGTTGCAATGGGTAGCAGTAATGAAATGAGTAGCAAATATACACTGATGTACTAAATCTCCTGTTATTTCCATTATACAGTATATCATACAGTATCATACAGCACATATGGAAGTAACAATCAGTCATTTTTAATTCCTTTGGTTCTAACAAAGAAATCAAGATCTACTTCAAAATGGAATATTACTGTAACCAAGAGAGAGTAGAAAGTCATACGTATGAAAGTGAAACCAACATGAGATCTACTGCAAACTTGGTGAAAGGTTAGTACATTATTATTGTTCAACAAGTAAAAGGTGACCACTGACTGGAAAGTTGAAGTGTTTGTAAGAAGTTGGGGATCACAAATTTCAAATATGTGACATTCATGAGCAGCATCAAGATTAAATTTCAAAAGACTAATGCTGTTTAGGTTTCAGGTAGAAAGTGACCATATACACCTATCAAATAATAATAAAATACATCTTTATCATATGATACAGCTACTAATATAAAGTGAAATCTGTAAGAGTATGAAATAGAAAGTGATGTCTTCAACCAAGGCTAGAGCGGCCAAGGTTGCCTTGCCTCAAGCTATCGACCCTGCCTCTCCAGCAACTTCAACACACTCTCAAAAATTCAAAGGTTACTACTTGCAAACTCCCCCCAAATCAAACAAACCTTTAAACTCTGAAGGCGGGGCTATGCTTCTTTTCATGATTAAATTTCAAATCATGCAACACAACAACTAGTTTCCTCATACTATTTCTGTTTTACTCCCATTGAATCATCATTTTACATCATGGATGAAGATGATATTCCATATCATTATAGTTTGTCTATAAACTCTGTACATCAACTTTCATTCTATCAAACGACCAGAAGGAATCTTCAAATGCAAAAGCTACAATTCAGAGCCCTTGCATAAGTCAGTACAATGATCAAGATGGTCTACATAAATATATTTCAACTTGACAAAGAAAATACATTCTTATCATAAAAATATACATATATATAAATACATAT
>JAYMFT010414069.1:0-18054 GCA_038088735.1 Panulirus argus | reverse complement strand
GGCCGGTACTACTACTGCTAGAGCCCTCCCTCTCATTGGCAGTAGAGTCAGGCTGAAACCTGGAGATTCTTAGCACCTCATGATGCCAGGGAGTAGGGGCCACAGATTGGATGGACACTGTCATCATGAGCTTGTAAATGTTAGAGGGGATAGGAATTTGCAGGGGTACTTATGTGAAAAAAGTAATAATGATAAGCAAGGTATGATAGGTGTGTGGTGCTTGTAAGAAGAAGATAGCAGGACTAGCCCAGTAGTCCTGTTTTGATGAGACAGGAAATAAGACCAGCAATCCTGACATGGAGAGTGTAGGATGCTTTCAAGCACCACTTTAACACTACTCAATATTTTCAAGTTATAGCCGAAATTTCACATAGTTTTGATGATTTTTATAAATGTATAAAAAGACATTAAGGTTCCTCAGGTCTTTTCACTGTGGTTTGTGAAGTATAATTCATTATATATTTTTTAGTGCTACAATTTCATGCTCTTTGAAAGGAAGTCAGTAAATAAAGACATACTTTGTGATCAGCTGGATGCTCATCATTTTCTTTTTGTAATTGAAGCCTTCATTGTAATGCTGTAAGCCACATGGTGGAAGAACAGACAAATAATGAAATATATGTATGAAGTAAAGGTAGCTGGAGTTAGCATAGGCCTTGAAATAGGAAACATCATTAGATTAGGGAAGAAGCAAATGATGTTTTCAATGATTATTCATTTTAGCACATCATCAAGTATCATCGTGCAGCCAAGGCGAACAAGAAGACTGTACAAGTAACAAAAGGGATGGTCAAGTCTCTTTTGTACCAGATTCTAGATGGAATTCGCTATCTTCACTCAAATTGGGTACTTCATAGAGATTTGGTGAGTTGAGCCTTATTTTCAAAGTATATTGCCAAACAGTAATTTTCACTGACCTTAGGCGAGTTGAGCGCATAATTTTGTTCCACCACTACAATAGTGTGTGTAGTACATTATTAGTTAGAATAATACATCAAGAACAGTACAATATATAAACTTCATACACAGTAGGTATTACCTGTGGAGGTAAAGAACTTATATTTTTATGTATTTAATAACATGAATTCTTATATTCATTTGGAAAAATAGATTTTTGTCGTGTAGGTTCATGTTAGTATGGTAACTCAAGAACAGTACTGAATACATTAGACCCTCCATAACACTGACCTCCATATTATGTCAGGGTTATGTTCCATGAAGACCTGTCATTCTGTGAAATGTTGTTGCATGAGAAGTTAAAACCCATTTTAGGAGGGGGGGGTTACATTCCTGAGAACTAATCTTCCTCATCTAAACCCGGAAATGCTAGGTGACGTCTTGTCTTCCACCTTAAGATAATCTTCAATTTTTTTTCCTTTACAGATTGAAAGAAATATTTGTAAAGGGTATACAGAAACAAGTTGACTAACATAACTAATATGGTCATGGTGTGGCCCTAAAGTTGTACCTAGGTTGCATGGTTGAGTTGGTGGAGGAGGGTGAGGAAAGCTGAGGTATGGGAAAGGATTAACAGTGGGGAAGAGCCCCATAAGTAAATTTAGTGATGAAATGCCTCACTGTTTTTGAAAGAAATACATATAAACGTAAAAGATATGTATAAATAGACAATCCAAGTGCCTCCTTTTTTTCATCCCTCTGTTCATTTTTCATTGCCTTTTAATAGTTTGTCATGTACATTATTTTCTTATACCTAAGTGCCTTTCTTGCTTTTGTGGGATAGCCTCACTAAAAACAAACATTTGCCCTCAATAGCACACATTTTTCACACCAGTTGTGCATTATAACTTCATTTCATATTATTGAAAATGAACTTATTTTTCATAGATATGGATGTAACACTTCTTGTAGTTTGAATATGCTGCTTATGCATTTAGTAAGCATTAGGCATTGTGAGACTTGCTACTTAGATATGCTGCTTATGCATTTAATGAGTTATTGGCACAAAATATCTCTTGCACTTGAATTATGTTTGTCTATTGTTTGTTATGTTAGAATGCTGTGATTGAGAGAAGAAAGATAGTCGAATAAGCATTTTATTTATTTTGCTCCAATTGCTTCAGCAGAGACTGATTTCAGAAAATGAGTGTCTTCTATGCGATGGAAATATAAAGGGTAAGGGGCTGGGGCCCTTCAAGTATAAGACTTCCACCCTATACGTACTCATAGGTTACTACAACATAGTGCATTATCATATGAAAATATGGGTTAGTTTTGAATCTTGTAAGGTGATTCAAAATTATGTGCCATGCATAACATGACACATTTTGTAATATTTCACTAGCTTTAACCCTATTTTTCACTAGAACTTGATTAATGTGCTTGAATGAAGATGCATTGCCTATCTAACGTCAGACATATTTTGATGAATTCTGATAGCTAAACTTGAGTAAAGATATCATTGCTGGCAAGTTTTAGAAAGTCTGTGGATACTCATTAGACCTTTGGGCAGTGGTCAGGCATCTTGAATTTTTGTTAAGATTCAGTTGATATCTTTTTTTCATTTAAGCAAGATAATGGAGTAATGTGCAAGCTTACTGACTTCTTCAGCATTGTATATTTTTCTTTGCTGCATACTGAGGATATGTAACTGATGTAGAAGACCATGCTTGTGAGCTAAGCAGTTTGACTCAAATGCCACAGATATTTCAAATGAAGGAACATAGATGCGGGGCAAATGATGATTTTTCCCTCTGAGGCTCAGTCATCTGTTCTTGAAGCTACCTCGCTAATGCGGGAAATGGCGAGTATGTATGAAAAAAAAGTAGCTACATCACAAGTAGTTAGTTATCAGCTTGATTTATTGATTTTGTGAGAGTAAAGATGATGTGCATAATGAGTATTGTAATTATCAATATAATGAGTCTTCACACTTAATCACACACAGAAACCTGCAAACATCCTGGTGATGGGGGAAGGAACAGAACGAGGTCGTGTAAAGATAGCAGATATGGGTTTTGCTCGACTCTTTAATTCACCCCTCAAGCCCTTAGCTGACTTAGATCCTGTAGTCGTGACTTTTTGGTATCGAGCACCAGAACTCCTTCTAGGGGCACGTCACTATACAAAAGCAATAGGTAAATATATAAAGTTGTGTTTAATTTCTCAGAATAAATATTAGCAGTGAAGTCATAAGTGATTGATTAGACTCTTACATATTTTATCTTATGCAGAGTTTACTTCAAAAATGTAAACAGCTGTACTTGTTTTCAGTCACCTATAATGTAGTCATTTTTCCTATAGTGTACCTCTTCACTTTTATCTTAAAATCATTTTTATTAACATACTGACTCTGCTTATTTGTTCTAGATATGATCTCCAGGCAAGAACAGTATTTGATTACTGAATGATAGATACCAGTTCTTTTAGATGAAAATGCGAATGTTTAACTGATATGTTTTCTACACCAGAGTTCTGAATTCACATTCTCACCTGATTAAAAGCTCTGCAGCTAGATAGCTGTTACACAAATGATTGTCAGAAAACAGATTAAGCCAGTTTCCCAATCAGGCATAGAGAAACTTCTCAGATTACTAGTTTCAACCTTGTGGAAGATGACATCAAGTTTAGGATCTCTCATTGCTTAATCGTTATGTTTTCTACATGGTCACTTACATCTCTCTTTTGCTGTTCAGAGTTAATCATGAACTTATACACTCCATAACTTCATGATGTCAGGATTTTTGGAACCCCATTAGATTGTTTCCAGAACACCTATCTCCCTTTTCCCATCCTTCTTCCTTTGACTGTTTTCTGTCACGCTGGTTCCTACATGATCAGGAAAATTATTTAACATTGGCTGTGCCAACCCCTTGATGGAGTTCCTGGAGGGAACAGGCATCAGAGATATAGATAGAATAGATAGTTGACTTCCAAGGAACATCAGATGCTGTTGGCTTATGTGGTGAGCACTTCAGTCTAGCAAATGCCTAATAGCAAAAATATCATCATAAGTTTGTAAGTATTAAGAGCACCCTCTCCTCTCTCTTTCATCCACTTTTTTCATTTTCCCTCCCTGTTTACATTCATAGTTCCAACTTGGAAAGCCATAAAAGAATTGAAGAAAACAAAAATCAAGGATCTGTTATAAATGAGAAAATTATATTTTTGTTGTTTCTGTGCATTACCCTCGGCAGCTAAAGAATTGATGTGACCAGATGCAGCTTTTCTTCATCTGTTCCTGGCACTACCTTGCTAACACATGAAAAAAAAGGTGATCAAGTATGGAAATAAACATCTTGTAAGGTGTCACTCATTGCACTAACATATTCTTAATTTTTTTCCATTATGGCATTTTATACTTTACTCTGTGAAGTGATTTTATTGCTATTGAAATGGTTGCTTAGTCTAAGAATGTGAACTATTATCTTTCACCTGTTTTTAATGTTTACTTTCTTTTTTGCAGATATTTGGGCAATAGGTTGTATCTTTGCTGAGTTACTGACATCAGAACCTATTTTCCACTGTAGGCAAGAGGATATTAAAACTAGTAATCCTTATCATCATGACCAGTTAGATAGGTAGGTACTTCAAACTTTGATTTCATCTCTAATTCTGGGGATATTTCTTCTTGGTGAGTTTTAATTTATGCATTGTTCATCCCTCAATATGTTATTTTGATTTGGTTCCTTTTTGTGTAAAAGTGGATCATATGCCCTCACATATTCATACATAACACTTGACAACACTTAAATCACACAGCTTATTCTTCATAACTCTAGATTTTCCAGTGGTGAGCACTATGCACTAGTCCTTCCTTTTGGGAAAGTGGTAGGAGCAGTAGGAAGAAGGTAGGAATATTTAGACAGAAGCATTAGTAGAAACATTATATAAAAGTAGTTGGTAGGAACATTTGGCAGGAGCCTCTGCAAAAACTGCACTAAAGTTGCCCTCTGCCAGTGGCCTTTTAAGAGTGAGGCACTAAAGGCTAAGTAGCATCTCTGGAGTTTACTAGTTAGGGAGTCTCTATTGCTGTGGCCACCCCCTTGAGGGAGTTCCAGTTGGAACTGGCTTCAGAGATATAGATAGATATATAAATCATATGTGTACATGGACCTCTCATTGGAATTAGTAGAACTTGGGTTTCCAGCTCTAACAGTACAGGCTAGCATGTAATAGATCATTTGGCTTTGATATAAAAAGGATGTACCTGAAAGATGTGTCAACCACAGATTGTCCTACTGCAGGTGGTCTTTTCTATAGTCAAAGTCACACTTTATTCTGTTCTAGTAATTAGTCTTACATTTTTTAATTTATCAGTTTGTAAAAGAGTGTAGTGCTCAACTCTTTGAAGAATACGTAATCACACTCTTTGATGCTTTGTTTGTTGGCATTTTTCTGTGAACAGTATCCATGAGAAAATAAATCAGATAATGTTGACTGGGAAAAATATAAGTTTCAAACACTGCACATGGCAGTAGTAGGCAATTGCTGTGGTTAGAGATTTGTTATTAATGAGGGTGTCATTTGCTAAGGCTGCCATTCTATCACATGTGACCTAAGGTGGCCATATAACTCATAATTGACATCTTATTTCCTCAGAATCTTCAATGTTATGGGCTTCCCACAAGAGAAGGATTGGGTAGACATCAAGAAAATGCCAGAGCATAATACGTTAATGAAGGATTTTAAAAAGAACAAGTAAGATGATTACTGTTTGATATGTTTACCTCTTACCCTGCTGAGCCATACCCTGCACACACCATCAGCTGTATGGCTAAAATCCTCATAAATAACATACTGATATGTTCACTACATGTTTAGGTTTGTATCTTACCCTGCCCCACTCCTTTTATTTTGTTTCTTGGTTCTCGGTTGTTTTTCATTTCCTTAGAAGCATATGGACCCCTTACAAGGAGAATACACAGACATAGGGACTAGAATGATGATGTTCCAAATTGTCGACACTAATTGAAGCCCCTCTGGTTATGCAATCCAATGTTGTATGACAATCAGTCAAGCCACTGCTTTTAGTGGTCTGTCCCATTTACCCTGACATGTTTTGCTTGACAAGAGGCTTCCCTAGCTCAGCCTTGGGGGTAGGGAGTTATTCTCCTCATTGAGACTACTGTATGTTTTCTCACAGAGTTAGGCTTGTCAAGAGCATCTTGTTAATGAAGATCTCACCCCTCCATCCCAATTCATGGGAGGCAGTTTAGTCATTCGGCATGTGGTGTGATGATCCCACACCTCGACCATTGCTTTGTCAACAAGAAGTTGGGGACCAGGGCCACCTCATGGGCAGGAATACAGTCAACCTGTCACAGGACCAAGCTCCTAATGTAAAGAAATTTGAGTATACAGAAGAGCTTGTCCTCCAGGGCATCATTGGATTAAGGTTTTGTACCTTTTCTAGTTTGTCTCTTGACATTTGAGATTGCCTCTTGTACATATTTTTTATGAGTAACAGAGTATTTGCTTTTTGAATAATTTTGACACTGGTTTCAACTTGGGAGTATTCTATCTCTTTTGAGGTTTTTATGCTTAGTTTTGAACCGCTGCCTAGTCTTGGAGACAATGGTACATGTAACCTAGAGTTCTTAGTGTGTTGTGGGATTCTTGTAAAAGAACACAATATCCCTTGGTCCATGAATCATCATATGGGGATATAAGAGATTGATATTAATCTTCCTTTTATTGTGACAAACTCTCTCTGCCCCAGCTATTAAACTAAGATATGCAAGTTGATTTTAAGGTATAGGTGAGCCACCCAAACAGGAATAACCCTGAAAATTTAGGGGGGTTCTCAGGATAAGCTGATCTTAGAAAGGAATTTAATCATTGATGTTTGTAAAATTCTTCTTCTCTTGGGCAGTGTCCTGCAAGCATTTTTTTCTTGGCTTGTGTTTCCACCCACATTACCCCTCTCTTTCAAAAAGCCTTTCTCTATCTTGACAGGTTAGCATCTATGTTTTGAGAATTATGAAGATTAGTACTGAAGGCAAAGGGATGATGGTGTTATTGACAAGTAGAGATCATTGATTGGTTAGAGGGTGGACCCAGTTTGAGCCAAGACCATTACTGCTGAATAGGTGAATAGGTGTTAATTTGGGATGGTAAGGGAGGTAAATGCAATAGTCTTCGAGAGAGGGGTGAGTATACAATCTGTAGGGGATAAGAAGTTGTTTGCTGATGATTCAGCATTAGTGAGAAACTGCAAAAGTTGGTGACTGAGTTTGGAAAAGTGAGTGTAACGAGAAAGTTGAGAGAGAATTTGAATAAAAGCAAGATTATTAGGTTTAGCAGGGTTGAGCGACAGGTTAGCTGGGGTGTAAGTTTGAGTTGAGAAGAATTGAAGGAAGTGAAGCATTTTAGATACCCGGGAGTGGAAATGATAGCGAATAGAACCATGGAAGCAGAAGTGAGTCATAGGATGGGGATGGGACAAAAGTTCAGGGGATGCTGAGGAATGTATGGAAAGAAAGAATGTTATCTGGGAGGGCAAATTTGGGTATATTTGAAGGAATAATAGTCCCAACAGTGTTAAATGGATATGAGGCATGGGCTATAGATAAAGCTGTGGGGAGGAAGGTGGACTTGTTAGAAATGAAATGTTTGAGGACAATATGTGGTGTGAGGTGGTATGATTGAGTAAGTGATAAAAGGGTAAGAGAGATGTGTGGTAATGAAAAGAGTGGTTGAGAGAGCAGAAGAGGGTGTGCTGAAATGGTTTGGACATATGGAGAGAATGAGTGAGGAAAGGTTGACAAAGAGGATATTCGTGTCAGAAGTGGAGGGAAAAGGAAAACAGGGAGACCAAATTGGAGAAGGAAGGATGGAGTGAAATTGATATTTGGTGATTGGGACCTGAACATGCAGGAAGGTGAAAGGCATGCACAGTATAAAGTGAACTGGAATGATGTGGTATGCTGGGGTTGACATACTGTCAGTGGATTGAACCAGGGCATGTAAAGCACATAGGGTAAACCATGGAAAGGTCTGTGGGGTGTAGTTGTGGCTAGGGAGCTGTGGTTTCGGTGCATTACATGTGACAGTTAGAGAATGGATGCAAGCGGATGTGGCCCTTCCTCGAATGTTCCAGATGCTTCCTCAGTAACACGAGAAATAGCAGTCAAGGATGAAAGAAAGAAAGGTGTTAGTGAAGGGTAAGTGGCATTAATTTCACCAGAAAGGTAGGGGGTTAAGGGGTTTCAAACCCCTGGAGTTCTGAGGTATCTCTCACGGCTCACAGGACACTGCCTTGGAGATAAGAAGTTTTTCATACTTTAAAACTTACATTCTCTGCTTCTGTGACTTGTAATTTTTTTTAGACAGCCAGAAGTATGTATGGAATATATCTTTACATCATATTAGGATACTACCTTTACCATTACCTGTCACATATTGTTTTAAAAGAATGTAATGCATATGCTGTTTTACCATTACTTGCAGAAAAATTAAATCTTGGGAATATTCCTTGCTCTGAGAAGTTGATTAACAGTTACAGATTAACAGTTACAGCAAAGTAGATTAGTAAAGTTTTATTATATATAAAGTAAAAAGCAATGGTAGATTTGAAGCAGTTCATACCTAACAAGTCATATTTTTTCATCTTTTGTTTGATTAAGTGAATAAAAAGAATAATGAAAAGCATAAAAAGGAGAAATGATGGATATCATGAAAACAGTTGCAATTTGTTTTCCAGCATTAGATATGTGCATTGTTTTGATAAACTTTTCTTTTGACATTTCAGTTATGCGAATTGCTCTCTTGTAAAATACATGGATAGACACAAGATTAAACCTGATGGTAAAGCATTTATGTTGGTAAGTAGGTGTCTTTTGCCTTCGGTATCATATGAGGTAAGCATACATGCTGGATGAGGACCAGTTTTTCTTTTTCTCCTTGAAACTCCTCATGGCTTTTATTTCTTCTTTGATGACTCTGTAATTCCACCACTCACCTCATTAAATGTACTTAGTAGGACTAGAGACCCTACATTGAACAGTTTACTAAATCTTTCTCTTAACTGGGAGTCATTTTTAAGTGATGAAGATTTTTCTCTTTTGAGTTGTCATTTTAACTGTAAGAAGGATTACTGTTCTTTCCTGTTGAGTAATGCTCTCATGTGAGGTAGTTTTGATCAAGTCTTGTGTTTTTTACTATTCCAATCTAACAGATACATGCTAAAAATCAATATAAGTCAAAAAAGGACACAAATTGATTATTATTATCATCATCATTTATGCATTAGCATAAAGTGTGGCACCAGGAATAGATGAAGGCAAGCAAGTATGAATATATACATATGTATGTATATGTATGTATATATTTACAGTATATGTTGATATATATATGTACATATATGTGTGTATATAAGTGGGTGGGTCTTTCTTTGTATGTTTCCTGGCACTACTCACTGAGCGGAAAACGGTGATCAAGTATAATAACAATAATGATAATTTAGTTGAAGAAATATTTTTCGCGACACAGCAGATAAAGAATGCAGCTTTTATCACAAAACTGAATGGGTTAAAAAGATGGTGTGACTTTTAAACTGAAGTAAAGAATATTGACAAATCTGCTGTGAGTACATATACCATGCTTAATTATTAAACTGATGATGTTTATCGGAATATTTATGAATAGGTACTATAAAAACTTATTTGTCTGAAGGAATAATTCAGGATGATATATATTGCTTTCCTCTAAATCTAGACATAAAATTTTAGCAAAATGTACTTAATTTTTTGAGTATATTAATCCATCTGTCTATATCTCTGATGCCTGTTCCAACTGGAACTCCCTCAAAAGGGTGGCCACGGTAATAGAGTCTCGATGACTAAAATACTCCAGTGCCACTTCTTAGCCTTTAGTGCCTAACCCTTAACAGGCCACTGGCAGAGGGCAAGTCTAGTGCAGTGTTTGCTGAGGCTCCTACCTAATGTTCCTAATGTCTACTTCTATCTAATGCTCCTACCTATTACTATTACTATTGCTTCTACCTGGTGCTCCTATCTTCTACTGCTATATACTGCTCCTACCAACTTGCCAAAAGGCAGGGCTAGCATTTAGTGCTCACAGCAGGAAAATCTAGAGTTACAAAGAATGAGCTGCATGAGTTAAGTGTTGTCAGGTGTTACATATGACAAGGAGAGATTGTATGTTTGTGGACAGAATGTCAGTAATCCCCATGTTAGTGAGGCAGAAAGGAAAGACAGCTACCTAGGTCAGAGAAGTGCAACTCGACAACCACTGAAGTGCTGGCTCACTAAGCAGATGTCACTAATCCTCCAGATACCCAGGCGGGTAGTAATGGTAATACACCTTCCTGGTTATTGGCTGCCTACCAACTACTACCTACAGTAGATAGTAAATTCTATTAAACAGTGGAAAAGTCTTCATGGTCTCTAGTAATAGTGAATTAGTTATATAATGAACGGACATGAAACATGAACAGAAATCTTCTGTTGTGTAAGATGAAGGATACTGCTTTCACAAATAGAAGGTTTTTTAAGTATTATAAATGGAATAATGATATAAGTTTTGAGAGTTTAATTCCATATAACTTGTCTTATCATTTAATGTTGAATGATAACCAACAGCATTAATGGACTATTGTGTAAAGTACATGTTATAATATAATGTTGAAGTGTTTATGTTTTCAGTTATTTGATGAGAGGAGGATTCTTATGGAATTGAAAAGATATGGTAAGAGGGAGGGAGTAGGTAATTTTGGGAATACAGAGTAAGGTAATAAACGTTTAAAAGGAGTTCTGTACAGATAAGTACAGATATTTACAGAATTCATGGTATTTACAACTTGGGTGAGAAGTAAGCATAGACTGTATATAGGTATTTATTATTTCAACAAAGGACCTTCTTTTTATACTAAAATTGCCTTTCTCAAAATTCAGTTGCAGAAATTGTTGACAATGGACCCTACAAAACGCATTACCTCAGAGCAAGCAATGCAGGACCCATACTTCCTGGAGGACCCATTGCCTACACAAGAGTTAGTAATCTCTGTTGCAGTATACTTCTTTGAAAGTACATTTTTTTTCATCTAGAAGTCTTTTCTTATCTTCTTTCTATAGAGCAAATAGTTAAAATTCCTGTATGTACTTGGTATACACAGAAATATTGAAGATATTTTTAAAGGTTTTGCTGGTACTTCCTCAACATGTGAAGAATTAAAATCTATCAAGCATTGCCTTAGAGCCTGTGAAGATAATGGCAGGATGAATTTACTTTTCTTTATAAGAAAATTTTACTTATAGGAACAATGAATATGGTTAAGGGTTGAGTAACTTTGTGGGGAACACTGTGTTATGTCCTCTCCTTACCACAGTACAGTTGACCATAGGTGAGAGGGTTTTTTTGATTTATAGTTTGAAATTTTGCAGAAGGTCTTGCAACTAAAATTTCCCAGAACAGTTTAGAAAGTATAGGATGTTTGGTCATGTGCTAGGAGGTCTCAGAAAGCAGTTGAATTCATGTGTACACTGTCAGTTAATGGTCTTCAGATGTGTGGGTCTGCAGTGGCTGGGTCCTCTATCTCACACCAGTTTCATGATTGCTTTCAAGTATAAACAAATTCTGAGGTGGAGGGAATGATAAAAAGATCTACAGAAGCTCTTGGCACAGGCACTAAAAATTCAGGTAGCCTTATCATGGTAAATGAAATTGTATTCATACCTTGTGAAGCATATGTAGGAAAAGAATGAATGAATTCATGGTGCATATGCAGTACAAGGTAGATATGTACAGAGTTATAGTGTAATGAAAGAAGTACATGCCACTACAATATAATTGCCTCTGAATTAGAAATACTTGAATACATAACTACGGTGAAAAAATGAATTTGTAAATATTCATTGTCAAAAGATTAAATCCATCTGGTAAGATGACAAGGATATGTATTGTATAATGTTTATATATCAGTGACAGCAAGATTTGCTGTTATTGTATTAAAACTCATATTCTTAGCAGCATCTAAGTATGTGGACATAGAGCCAGTACAATAATAAGTAGTACTTAAAAGAGTGATAGAAAATAAATGGTTAATACCTTGATTGAAGAAGTTGCTCTTTTCTTAGCTGCCTTTTAATCTACCTCTACTAAGTAGCTTGTAAAAGACGTTAATTTGGAATTTTCACAGAAATAGGTATTGCAGATGGAAAGAACACATCTTATGAGCTTCAGATATGAAAAGTAGTAAATTAACCAAGTTAACTGATTTATATATTTCGAAATAGACAAATGAAAGGTCTAGAAAGAGGAACACATTTACACATATATTGAAAGACCTTGTTTGTAATATCTCAAAAGTAGGAAAAAGCACCTTCTGTAGATAAGTAGACTATGATAGTTTTCATGATAAACCAGGTGGTACAACAGAATTAGACATGGAGCAAATAGAAAAAGGAACATGGATGAAAAGGGACATAGTTGTATACCTTCCAAGGGAGGAAACTACTATTCAACTTTAGCTTGAAAGTTTCTACTTTGGAAAAAGTATAATTCACTTGTGATTTCAAAGATAACAGAAATACTGAATATTGTGAGTGTACCAATAAGGCATTCAGTATAAGACATTTTATGGTTATTCTTATGCAGTAGTGATTGTATTTTGTTTCAAAACTGCATGCTATTTTTATTCACTGAGAGCAACCTTCAATTTTTGGTAGAGAGATTTTAAGGAAATATCTGCAAGAATTTGCTGTATTTTCCAGATTTGAAAACAGAAATTGTAGGAAACTAACTTTGTCATTCCTTATTTTTTTTTTAAAAGGGAGTAGATAATGTATTAGATTATAGCCAAGGAGCTGGTTATTGAAGTTTGAAACATGAATTTGTATGGAAATGAAGTCATACTTAAGTACATAGATATGGGATGTCAAAAGAGAGGCAAAGGCAAGGGGTGTGATATCACACAGTGGGTTCATCAATATACCATGAAGTAGTTTGGTAAAGTGGAAAGAATGATAGGTTGGGAAAGAAAATAAGTAGGAGCAAGACTAAAGGAGATAGACTGAGGAAGTCACCCATCATCTTAGGAGAGGAAGTAAGGAAATATATTAGAGAGAGGACCTAGGAATGTGGGAAGGGTATGGAAGTGTTTTTAGATGAGCAACCTGGAGACTTTTTTGCTTAATTTGTTCCATATTCTCCCTAGATGGGTTTCCTAGGGAAACAAGGCATCAACATATATTGATAGAAAAGCAGATAGATAGATAGGGAGATGTACATTAACAACAGGCTACCACAACCTTTTCTCTCTTTTTTTTCCTGTCCAGCTTTTTATGAATCTTTAGCCCTTTGAAATCAGTGTTTGCTGTTCTCATTTTCATAAGTATATTTCAGCATATATGAGTGCATATGTGTAATTAATCTTCATTACCACAATATATACTTTAGATTATATATATGTACTGGCAAGAATGACTTTATTTCTCACCATAAGACAGAACTTATGAACATCAAAAGGAGAGGGTACTTGCTATCATGGAAGTCAAAACATAATTTTACACCTGAAGACTCCAGAATATCTTTGAGGCAGGCTAATGCTTATTTAGAGTCTTAGCAACCCTACAGCAGCCCATCCAGGCCTATGACATCATAGATGTGGTGGTATGGCCTGTACTTGCCAGCCACCAACCCTTCATTACTCTCTTATTTATATTTCAGTTGGACAGACCAGTTGTCACTTTTGCCTGTTTTTGTTAGTTTGTGAAATTTTTGCTTGTTAATCTTCACTTCAGGTTTACAGAGATGTTGGATCTGCATACATTTCTTTTGTGCTGGGTGATATGAACTGTATTGTGATCAGTTTTTGTGTGGATGAACCTTGAGCCATCTAGGCAAGCTTAATGGCTTGATTTTATTGTACTGGTGCAATGGATTATTTTACACCTTTGCTTTGTTGTTTTTAAAGCATGTTTATGCGTACAAAGGAATTGTATACTCTGAAAACAAAAGCAGTTCTGAAAGCTCCACACATTTCTCTGCATATGCCAGAAAATAGTCCTCGGATACCACATATTCCTGGCAGCAGAGCAGCATAAATTAAAAGTTGTGCAGCACAAATAAATCATCTCCCACCAGGTTGGATTGTAAAAAGATTTGGGAAAATATTTTTGTTCTTGTCAGAGAGTGTATCTTGGATATTAGGATTGCCTCAATAAAGAAGTTAATCTAAACTAGGCACTTTTAGGATTGTACCATTCTCATTGATATGGAGACAGAAAGTTGCTAGAGGATATGAACCTCACTCACATGAGAGAAAATGGAAGGTTTAAGGGCTTAGTTATCCTTTAGATGTCATATGTCAGAGAATTGAGTATGTTGTACCTCAAGCATTGGAAACTGCTAGCAAAATAATATAATTTTGCAACTGAAACAGGAAAAATCCTAAAACATACTGCATTTGGCAGCACTGACTTAGCTGATGCATGCCCCCTGTGATGCCTTATTGTGGCAGCATAACTAAGTGTATTCCAGCAAATTCTTCCCTTGTAATAAGGGAGAAGTGCTTTACTCATCACCAAAGAAAAACATTTTTTTTTCATTACTTTTAATTTTTTGTCTCTGCCAGCCACAGTGATGGATGATGGCTGTTTTCTTGTGGCTAGATGGAAATTGTTAATGCAGTCTTGGAAATTCTCTGCTTCAGAACATCATCTTTTCTGTTCATTCTTGATCTTTCATTGATTTGATATGACCCATGAAAAATTTCATGAGAAATGTTGTTTGTTCATCCAGGCACTCTAAACTTTTATCAGCAAGGATTATTTCATGTCAGGACAAAAAATAAGTATTCTTTTCATAACCAGGGCTCACCTCTAAAGCCCACTATGTGAGAATTTTGGCTTTCTTAAGGAACATTTCATACGGTAAAATCATTTAAAGAGGCCCAGGTCATAAGACTAACATCTTTGTTAAATAAGATCTTTTATTAGATCAAAATCACTCCCAATGTCTCTCCTACTTCTCATGGATATTTCTTTACTGCTGTGAAGGCATCGTCCAGAAATGAAAAATGTTGTTGGAGTCAGAGCCCTTTGAGTATCCATTTATTTTTCCATCCCCCATCCTAACCTGTTTCTTGAAAGAAATGATCTTTAAGTTCTAACAGTATCACTTATGAGGTACATTGAATAGTTAGTGATGTGAGTTGATAGGTGGGAGGTATCAGATCCACCACTGTGCCAGTGACATCATAGGCCAGGACAAGCTGTTGTATTGTTTAGAAGCTCAATGAACAAGCCTCATAGTTATTATGGTAATTGAAAAGGGTGAAATCTTGATGGATACATCCTATTAAAATGGTAAAACAGTTTTATTCCCATGTGGGCAAGTATTTTCTCTTTACTGCTTTAAGGTCTCTGCCTGTGGTAGAGAAATGGTCTGTCTTATTTCAAAACTAATGATTTTAATTTTCTTCCAGTGTCTTTGCAGGGGGTTCTATTCCATACCCAAAACGTGAATTTCTATCAGATGAGGAGCAGGATGACAAATCAGACAATAAGGTAAGTTGTATGTTGAAATTAAGAACCATGATTATGAGTGGAATACTTAACAGAGTGTTTTATCCAAAAGGAGTAAGTTAAGCTACATGTTAGTTATCACTAATAGCTTGCTTTTGCTTAACATATGAATTAATAGTTTTGGTAGAAATTGTTAAAGTAGTAGAGTTAGATCAAACTGGGCGTGATGTTTCACTCACAGACTTTATACAAAGTATAGGAAGGATTTCATAAAATTAATTTTCAGAAAATTATGTACAAAAATTTGAGAAGTCATATCATTATTTGTATTATGAAAGAGCTATTTATTTTAAAATTTTAGTAGATAGAATGTTGAAGGATGATTAGGAATGTATATATGAGAGATGTGAATAATGTATTGAAGAGGTGAGAGTTGACTTTGAAGGTATAAGAATAGGATTAGTTGAAAAGTATGTTAGTGATAAGAATACATGTTGATGTGTGATGCTACAGCAGGGGCTCAAAAGTTTTGAGTTGTTGTCCATTGAGAAAAGCTAAAATCCATCTGATAGTTTTCCATATGAACTTTTTTAGTATTTTGCTTGAAGATGTACTATGATTGCTTACTTTATCAGTTGACATTTACACTTTGTGTATGGATAGTAAGGTTATCTCATATGACACTGGAATCAGGGAGATATTTTTCCTTAACAAAAATTTTAAATTGATCATTGTATTGGTTGTCCATAGAAGCAATGCTTAAGGAAAAATGAAGCAATTATCCTTTCCTCAATGATGATTCTTTTCTACTGCCACTTTCACATTGCATTCCCGCTGTTTGGAGTCAGCCACATGTCAGCTCCTTGGGTTCTTTCAGAAACAGTTATATCATCTCTCCCCATGCTTCCTTTTACTTCATCTGTGTACTTATCACTGCTTGTTGCTGTTATAAATCTATTAGCCTCTTAGCCAGAGCAATGTAAGTATTTTCTTTTGTTGTCATTTTCATCTCATACTCTCCAGCAGTTTGGCTGGTGCAGGACTTTGTAGAGACTTCCCAGTGTCTTTACAGTTTATTTGATTATTCCAGTGTGACATCCCCCACCCCACCCCATCATATCTTCCCCTAGTTTAACCACTCTCCTTACCTTTCGTCATCCCTTATGCTTATTCCTGTTTACTTTACTTGAACTCACCTTTTTTCTGATAAAGTACTTTCCTCACGTCCATATCACCTTGGCACATTATATATTTTGTTGTCCTTGCTTTGGATATTGATATTACAGTTTTTTCTAGTTTTCATATTCTTCATTATGTCTACTTTCCAAACTCGGTATCCACTTTTTAAGAAAACCCATGTCATTTACTAGTGCTTTACCAGTCATTCTTCTTTTTCATACCCATTTCACTAGAGTAAAAATTTGTGGATTGTGTTATTTCTGATAAGATTAAGTGCTGCTGATAAATAGATTTGTTCTTGCATTGCTCACAGTGATTAAAGCTCTGTCAGAGTACCTCATAACATTTATTCTTCCGTGCTTACTGAAGGTGTTGTGTAAATATTTAAATTCAAGTAATCCTTTTCGTTTATTCCCTTCTGCCATAGTACATAAACTTTTTCCTTTCTTTCTATTTTGACTTGTTTCACACTCCTTACTGTATTTTCTGGAACTCATTTGCCCTGATTTTATTGTGTTTCCACAATACTTTCATACTTCTGCTTCCTTGATGGTAACTTATTGCCAGTCATGCTGTTATCTTTTTAACATTTGCATATCTTACTGTTATTTGTGTTACTCTTCATATGTATGTCTTGAACTAGTTTCTGATCACCAGCTTTGCTAAATGGTGATGTATTTTGATTTGACTGGAATCACATATTTCGCTGATCTTTATATTTAGTTTACACATCAAGCTGAATTACAAACATTTACAGCTATATATATGTCCCGGACTTTCTCAAAAAAAATTATTGCTGTCTTTGTAGAATTATATATGATTTTGACCAAACTTGGTAAAATTAAACCAATTCAGTGACCTTTTTTATTCCATATATATTTGTCATTTCCCACATTAGTGAGGTAGCATCAAGAATAGAGGGCTGAGTCTTAGAGGAAAACATCCTCACTTGGCCCCATTCTCTGTTCCTTCTTTTGGAAAAGTAAAAACTGGAGGGGAGGATTTCCAGCCCCCAACTCCCACCTCTTTTAGTCACCTACAACACACAGGGAATACGTGAGAAGTGTTCTTTCTCCCCCATCCCCAGGGATGATATATATTTATATATATCTATATATCCCTGGGATATGGAAGAAAGAATACTTCCCAGGTGTTCCCCATATGTCATAGAAGGTGACTAAAGGGGGTAGGAGCAGGGGACTGGAAACCCTCCCCATCTTCTATTTCAGTTTCTAATAGAGGAAACAGGAGTCAAGCAGGGAGTGCTCATCCTCCTCGAGGGCTCAGACTGGGGTGTATGAATGTGTGTGGATATAACTCAACATGAGAAGAAAGGAGAGATAGGTAGTATTTTTGAGGAAAGAAACCTGGATGTTCTGGCTCTGAGTGAAATGAAGCTCAAGGGAAAAGGGGAAGAATGGTTTGGAAA
>JAYMFT010414068.1:0-33170 GCA_038088735.1 Panulirus argus | reverse complement strand
TCTCCCCTATCCCCAGGGATAATATATATATATATATATATATATATATATATATATATATATATATATATATATGTATATATATCGTATCAGTCATTGTTTAGTGTATATAAGATTATTAAACAATTATTTACAAATGTAAATTGAAAAATACTGTTTATGGTTGAAAATAACATCACAAATTAGAATAGATTGTAAATATTTGCAGATGAGAGCGATTCCAGTGGCCTTCTGGTTCACCTTAGATGTGGGCTAGGGGGCCATGCTGGTTTCCCCAAAGTGTTAGATTAACTTGGTTAACGTTCAGCTAAAGCTAGTTATGGTCTAAGAATGTGAAAGAACCTTAGAAAACATTATAGTGAAGGCAGTAGAAAGAAAAAACATAACAGGCAAGATAATTTGATTTTAGAAATTATTTTCTCGTGTGATCCACCCTCCCTTCTTTCATTCTGCCTTCATCCATGTCACTTGATATGAATTTCTTACCTAGTTTTCAAATATTTCACCATGACTATACTAAAAGCTTCTGCATAGCCAAACCAGTGCAGTAACAATGCAAAGTAGTTGTTCAATTGTAACTGAAAGCCAGCTTAGGACAGATTTCCAGGACATTAATTGACTTGTCTGTCAGCAAAACAGAAAATGAAGACTCACTGCTCTTCTCTTTACCATGCTCTTATCTCCTCTTCCACCATACACAGTGCTTCCTTTGCCCCTTTTCTCCCTTGCCATTTGATATATATGAATTTCATGTCTATTTTTTTAAAGTTTATTATTACTTACTAAAGCTATTGTATAGCTAAGACAATAAAGCAGTCATTTAATTGTACCAAAAAGTCAGCTTACTGCAGAGACAGAGAATAATGGGGTCATTAGGGATTCAAAATTCTGTTATAACAAATGTCAACTTTCTGTTCAATGAATAGGTTCCCAAACCTGAGTTACTTGAGAGCAAAATTCTGGTAATTAAGCTGCCGTTATGGGATTTATTGTGATTCATGCAGGTTTACATTTTAAGTACAAAGCAGTTGTCTTAAAACATCTCACAGTTCTGCAGATTTATGAAGTATGTGCCAACCTTTTGTAAAGCCAGTTAAGAATTAGTTTTTTGGTGATATAAGTTGATTTAAGATGACCTCAATATGCATGCTAAGTGGATGCCATAACAATAATATGTATATGTCACTCAAAGAAATTTATACATTTTTTAACAGACTCTTACTTTGTGTAGCTGTTGCTAGAGTATTCATAGAATTTCAAGTAAGATTATCTTATAAGTGCTGTCATTTTTATTTGCATTTGTATCAAAGAATTCAGTGCTAGATATGAATATGAACTCATGTAATGTCAGAGTTCAAGATACTGTAGAGTGCTTATGAAAAGAGAAGACAATCTGCTGTAATGAATAAACCAGTCAGTGCATGAAATATACACAAAAACTGCCTTGAAACTTTGCCTTCTTGGAATTTGATGTTATGATTGTCATCATGTTCTACAAAGCCTTTTTAATTTTCATTATTACTTTTTGTCAGTTTGTTACTGATTATGAGCGAAAAACTAATATGTTATTTTATCTGCCATGTCTCGTTGATTTTACCTTTATTTGATGATGGTGATTATATGAGCATCCTGCCATTTCATTGTCTTCATGTCATACCAACATTAGCCATCAGTCCATCTTGCATTACCATTATGCCATGCCTTTGTCATCTTTAATGTTGTAAATGATTTTTCTAAATGTTGAAGGTAGTTATAAATAGGGTTCAAAACTGGTTTCATTTTTTTACTTGATGTTCAGCATTAATTGTTGGAATTTGTTCAGAATTCCACAGAATATTTGTCATGTTTAGAGATGATAATGAAAAAGGGTAGTTTTGAAAGTGTAAACTCCCAAATATAATATGATAAAATGGTGCAGGGTTTCATGTGTATCTTTTTATTGTAGCTAAATCTTATATTTTGTGAACTACTTATTTTGTTTTATGATGATATGTATCTCTTAATGAATTTCATTTTATCAGCAGATCATCCTATCTGATGGTCTTCCAAAAGATCTGTCTATTTTTACATAGGAACTAGATTAAAACTCTTTATGTACAGCATGGGCATTAAGTTAACATGTCATTTACCATTTAAAGGGCATTATTGATGACACACTAACTGAAATTGATTTACCAGTTGAAATTTTCCGTTGCCCTATATTATTTACAAACTTGGATACTGTGTTTGGAGGAATGTACACTGTTTTATACCTGGGATGTTACATTGTTTGCAGTGAATGATGCTTTTGTTCAAAATATATAATTTAACCTCAGACCATTTAGCATTATATAATTTCTTGATTTAGCAACAAGTTTCAAGCATTGTGATAATATGCTTTTAGCCATGTTAGAGCAAGTCTCAGTATTTTAAAAATCTATCAAGCCATTAGCACTTTGTCAACTCTTCTTAGGCATGTGAAGTGCACCTGTTGCAGTGAAAGTTGCTTATAACTTGGAGGGCATTTATTCTGCATAAATGATAGTGAATGGTCTTGCTGACTGTTTGTTTCTGTAGAGAACATCTTGTGCTCTGAGGCAGCCATTAGTATCTTTATATAATTAATTGCATGAATATATAGATTGCCTTTTTAAAACACCAAGTTACCTTTGTTCTTAAAAAACCTCTGATTTCACTTGATGTGCCAGAGCATTTAGAGATGCCAGTTTACTGTCTGTTTGGTCATGATGTCTGTGGTCACGGAGAAATTTACATACAATGATGATGGATAAATATTACAGTGTCATCATTAGCTCCATTCTCTTTTCCATAGGTTGGATCAGGTACATACAGCCTCTGAAATCACTTGCACACATCTTCAACCCATGCCTTGTGTGTTTTTGTAAAACATGGACTTCATCACAAATAAAAGTGCTTCATAGTTTTCCACTTTTCACATTAAGTTGATTCATCAAGTGAGACCAACAGTTTTTTCCAAGGTGCATGTGACCTTTGAAAATTTTACAGTTACCATTTTAGAAAAGTATGTAGGATTTGTCTTGCAATGGAAGGTTTGTATTGTTGTGGAATGTATGGAAAGATTGGAGTGATGGCATGAATACATATGTTAATGTAATGAGTGGCATCTTTGTTTGGAAAGAAGAGTAGTTGTATCATGAGTTCTGAAATTGATGTTTTAGAACCTATGAGCATATTGCTAAAGACAAAGAAGGATATGCACTTGTAGTAACCATGTAAAAGCAGACTTCTATAATTTTCTTGGTTCTAAAAGAAGTAGGTGATTCACATGCTATATGAAATTCAAGGTTACCATTGTCAGTAAGCACTCTGATTTACAAAATGTAACATATGATTACCCCATGATCCTTTTTCATTAACAAAAGTACTTTATTTAGTCACTGTTTGTGTTAATGTAAAATGTACCCCATAAAATTCCATTAATCACTGATGATTAAAAAGACACAAAATCATAGAATATATGAGAATACGTTAATTTAATTGACTTAGATTTTGTAAGTGCATACATAATTCAGCAGCTTTACTTGTATGATACCTAAGCCATTATGAAAAATACCTCAGTAAATGTTTTGAATGTTGCAGTTAGGTTTCTTTATACTATTATGAGTGGAAATGTTAATGCGTGTATGAAGGAATTCACAGAAACTTTAGTATATTTGGTATGTGAGGTATGTATGCCTGTGTGGTAGCTAGACCATTGTGAGAATATCTCTGCAAATGTTTTAACTGATTCTGTTAGAGTTTTTGATACAAGAGTATGTGGAGACAGCCTTTCTTTTAATATAACATAATGCATGCAGCACCTTGATATGGGAATGTGGATGTATGCATAAAGTATGAGATCATGAATCTTAGTATCTCCTGAAGATAATCTCAGGTCTGTCAGTTTGTAGACTATGGTTCTGCAACTATTAATCCTGCCTGTATAACTTGTTTGGTCCACCAGACATCATATGCCTTAGCTTATTTAGAAACATTCAACATTTCTGGTTTTGCTGAATTTTCACTCCAGTTAGGATTACTCCAAATATAGATAACCTCTTTTGTTCATAGGTCACTTGACATAAACACATTTGTTCATTAAGGATGATTATTCAATGAATTATATAATTTTCAGATATTCCATAAGGTTTTGAGATTTTGTATTGATGTGATCATTAATCATGCTTTTTGTCATGACTAATATGTTATACTGCCAGTGTTGTAAGTATCATGATTTAGCTTTAAGCATGTCCCTTCATTAATTGGGATAAAGTGTTTCCATGCCATTGTTCTATTTTATTTTTCAAATGTAACATGATCTCAGAACAAATATTAGCCCATTACATCTTTATATATATATTAAACAAACTTAGAGGATAGCTGGAAAGTAGGATGACATATATGTGGTGAGTTTAGTCAGGCTAGCATTGTAAAGTCATGGTGCATGGAAGAGGTAATGGCAGATGTGAAAAAAATGTTTAGAGGATTTTGTTCTTCGAAAATTGTTAGAAAGAGCAGGCTGGATAAAGATAATCAGAAAAATGGCCAGCCTTATAACTGATTTTTACTGTAACTTAATGTCTTTTGAGACAAGAACATTTTTCTTGATGCATTCTCAAATTGACCTTTCATCCTCTTCTAATCTCTGAAGAACTCAGTATGGTTTAAAAAAATGTTATCCCCAAGAAAACATACACCATTTATGTTTGCTATACTTTTTGTTTTCATGCCTGTACATAAGTAAATCATTTATTTAAAGGAAAAACATTGTTGTGTGTGTGTTTTAATTTAGAAATTTCTCCTGATGGTCCCAGACTTCATGGTAATCAGACTGTATGTAATAATTTTCAGATATGCTTTGAAACAATATAACATAGGAATTGAATTTCCCTCTTACAGATTGCCCTCTCAAAATTCAAGAAATTTTTCCAATGTTCACTCTTGAGGAGTTGTCAGTAAAGATATTGCCATAATTATCAAAGAAAAGGCAGTATTGATGAAATTGGACGGCAGTATGTTTCCTTCCAGTTAATTTTTTTATAATCGTTTTTTAAGAAGATAGAAATATGCCGATGAAAACACCACCTTTCAACGATTATACACAGTACAAAATTTTAACCTTTTTCAGCAAGATTTATTGAAGATGCAATACATAATGATAGCTTGTGTTTGTGAACTTCTCTCTCTGTCCTCTTATTTCTGAAAGACCATGTTAGTAATCACAAGTTGTTTTCATCATCACCATCATCATTATCATATGTCGCCAGTATCATATTCCATTAATCATATTCATAGTCTGTATCAGACTCGTTATCATTGCTCACCGTGCCATCTAAACAGTATAATCATGATCAATATTGATACCAACAATATCAGTGCTACTCTTTTTATTCAGAGTCATCATCATGTTCCAGTCACAGTCATCCTCATGTTCTCATCTGCTTCATCCCCATAGAGCATGTTCATTGCAATTGATCGTTGCTTGTCCAAGAATTCATCCCCTTAGTTGTAGGGGTAAAAACCATCATTCCCCAGATTTTTGTCATAGAACGATCGTTGTTCATATTTAAGTGTTCATTGTCTCAGCACTGTATATAAGGTGAATAATGAAACGGGACTGAGCTGGACTCATGATTTTGATAAACACTTTAGGTAGTTAGGCAAAAATACTGCTTGTAAATAATATTTGTGTGCATAGTGGATGTCTGTATTCAGCTAATAGTATTGGAGCTTTACAATACACTTTATGTATTGAAATTTAAGATAGAGTGAAGCTGACCAGTGTCCAACATTTATAAATCATGAATCCTGTTGGTCCATATTACATTATTGCCACTTATGCTGAGAAATTTACAATAGTGCATTTGTGATCTCGAGCCACATATGCCTGTAGCCTCCAGCCCAGCAGGGTTTTACTGGCCAATGTATTCAGTATATAAAGGTAGATTTTAAAGAAGATGCCTTCCATCTGAGCTAATTATCAACTACAGAAAATCAGAAGGCTAAATTTTTTGTTATCACTTAAAAGTTCATAATTTAACTAAAATGTAATGAAGCTGAAGATATTTACTAGTAAAACTTTTGCTTTATTTCCAGACTGTTTACATTGTGGAGTCTATACGAATATATTGTAGTTACCACCTCCTAACTGATCCAGATCTGTATTATAGTTAGTAAGTATGACAGCTGTGTGTGCACGGGTGTGACAGATTGGTTGATAAATATGTATTAGGGAACTAAAATACACATTATGGTACATTGGTGAACAGTAATGAGTGTATGTGATCTAAGAATTAATACCATTGCAAACCAGAACCTTTATTATCTCCAGGATATAAACAAGTTTTATATATTCCATGTGTTTATTTCATGGTTTGTATATATACGTATGTAGGAAGAAGCACGAGTAGGGAATCAGAAGCAGACATGCTCGATAATGAAGGTCCTGGTGAATTGGGTTGTAGATTATCTAGTTATTGTTAACCAGTGATATGAAGAATTTTAGTATGAAATATTTCCACAGGGATTGGGTGCAGTTAGGATGGAAGCTACAATGCAATATGTAATAACTATGGATTAAATACTTATACTGCTGTGGGTAAACCTTTCAACTAGTAAGCATTTTAGTGCTACCCGAATGTTTATCTGTTGTATATATATATTTATTTTCTATTTTCATTGGGGACATGCTATCTCAAATGAAACGATTCATGTTGATAATTGTTTCATTAACCTCAAGCATAAGCCAGATCTAGTGTGCCATCATGTTTCTTGAAGTGAATAACATAAATTCATATATTTGATTCAACAGGAAACCTTGTTATTGTTATTAGTCTATTTTATGATAATGTGAAACAGACATTATCTGTAATGTGGTTCGTTCAAGCAAAGTCCTGTTGCAGCCTGCTCTTGTAATGAAGTTTTCCATGATTGAACTCCGTATTGTGATTCTGAAAGCAACCTTAATTTTGCAGAAGGACATGTTCATTTTGTAAGCAAATGCATTATCTCTTTACTGATTTTGACCATAAAATACTTGTCATTAAAATAAAGAATTAAACTTAATAGTTGTATTTGAATGAAACAGTCAAGAGAAATGAAATGATTATTTTCCCACTTTGTATTTGGACTTTGGGACAAAATGCCATATTATTCAGGACTTTAAGGGATGTAAGGACTGAGGTGAATTATGCCAGGATTGATATTATTTATAGATTCATTATTATCCTTGGTGTGATGATATTACTGTAACTGATTTTAGGCGGGTTTTAGCATGAATTATTTTTCCATTATACTTGATCGCTGTTACGAGTTCTTAGTAACCACAAATCGAATTACAATAAATTTTCAGAAAGTTTAGGTCTAGACAAATATCATGGAGGGTGTGTTACTTGTAGCCGGTCATCAAATTTCGATTATGTAACTTCTCTTCAACCAAGGAATATTATCACAAAGTGTGAGGGAGAACAAGATTATGGCTGACCATTCCTCTGATCAATCGTTTATCAGTAAATGAGGTTCCTTATAATTTGATCATCATATTGTCCGTCGTTTATTACAATAGCAGCTCAGGATGACCTGTCTCATGTTGTTTTACCCATTCACAATTTTCTGTCAAGTAATGTTGATTAACGAGTAACTATTAGAAACTAATTCCTGTTTTCAAGACCATCCGCCAAATGGTATAGAGGATTTTTTTTTTCCAGATTCTATCGCCAAAGCACAACAGATGGAAGACACATGTATGCCCTATTAAAAATCTAATTGCATTTGGAAACATTTAAAATCGCATTGATTTCATTGTCATATTCATTTTTTTTATAATAGTCTTAATACGACGGATTTTATTTAAATCGTAATGCTAATGTCTTTCAAAAGGTTGTATTCACACCGATGTAATTGTACCTCCCTCTAGTATCTGCATAACACGATATGAAAGATATAATTCATACGAGAAAGAAAAATATAAAACTAATTTCAAGGTTTTAAAACATTAAACAAAAGAAAGTGCCATATATCAAGGATATATATATATATATATATATAGATAGATAGATAGATAGATAGATAAATAGATATTAACCCCCGTTAAAAGTAGATGACGGTGGGTCAACATTCCGTTGCCGAGCGTTGACAACCCAAGATGGTTGATGTATCCTTGGCATGGCAGATTTAAATAGGTTTTAAGGTAACAGATATCCTTCCCGTGTGAAATTATGGAAGCAGTGATATGTAGTGAATTGTTCTTGTGCTGTATATGCTGCAATTAACCACAGTACAGTTAAGGAGGTGTGTGTAAACTCATTCGAACAGGTAAACAAAACTTGAACATCATTTGCTGGAACAGGAATTTACCCAAATGCCAGGAATGCTCTAGCATTTCTTTGTTTCTTTGGTAATGTGGCGTGAGGACATATATTACCGTAGTGGTCCAAGTAATGCTTGTGACCCCACGTATCGTCCTTATGTTCTATTATGAAGCCACAACTTCACCTGTTGTGAAAACCTTATCAGGGTCTCTCAACATGTCACTGCCTGTCCTACGGAGAAATACCTCCATCATTATTATTATAAGCTTACTCTGTGTAATGATTATTATTAGATTACTTTGTAATGAAAGCCTTTTTTTGTGACATAGAACAAGATTATTCACAGGCACCAGCATCATTACAATTTGTAGTTTTCTAATAGATTACGTTGATGCCGCTCTATCTTTTAACTATATATATGCATATTTATACATTAACGCTATACAGTATGTGTATATTTATACATTCCCTAACATACACTTATACATACCCTAACATACACTTGGTATGAATGTGCGTGTGTGCATTTTTGTCTGCATATAATAATCTACATTTGCCAGTCATCTGTTGTTATGCAGTTAAAGTGGAAACACGTTATTGAATATTCATTTGAATAGATTGTCTCTTTGTTGGGTACAGTGCTTCTCTGCTGCTGCTGTAATATCTGAAATGAGATTTAGTCTCATAATGAAATAATTTCGTAAACAAAAGGAAGACAGAGAACTATGTAGGAGAATTTTGATTAATTGTGATAAGGACATGTGTCTGAGCCCATGGATTTATTTCAGATTGTAAATTTTGAGATTCAGTTGGTGAGCACAAGTATTAGGTTCTCAAGACATCAAATTAATTACGAACTTTTAGTGAATTATAATGAATTTATAATCTACAAGGTTTTTAATGTAGTTCTTGTTTCTAGTCTCCAGTTATGTTGAGTAACGGGGTCTAGGAGGACGGAGCAGAAGTTCAAGGTAAGTGTTTTAACCGTATTCCATTAAAGTCGTATGTTCACACGTGATTGCTCGTAAAATGAAAACGATCCTACGTTGTCATTGGCTTTTTTTCCTATTAGGACTACGTGTCCGATTTCCTATTTTCTCGGCGAAACCCAGGTTTTCTCTTGTTTCTCCCGGTCAGCAGGAGTTTGGCTGGACGTTTGTAAACTCGCCAGCGTCCACACTTGTGCTGTGCAGCTGTGCTGATATGGGGTGGGCTGGATAGATAGTGTTATCATTATAGTGAAAGAAAGTAGGCCATTTTGCCTGATTCTTACACCGAACTTAGTCTAACTTTACCTAGCCTACCGAAATCTTGTAACGACGTAGCCTTTCGTAGACATACGAGGGGAGCTGTTCTGGTTTAACATAAACTTACTAACGCTAAACCTGACCACAAAATAGTCTCCTTAGCATTTCTAAAGGTCCTGATACCTTCGCTATTTTTTTTTTATTTTTATTTTTGTTTACCTCAGTATAATAAGTCTTATTTCAGTGTCTATACATACTCCTTTCATACGATCCTTTACCAAGACTGTAAAGCCTACAGGAATAATGGCCTATTGAGGGTCAGGTCATATACCCAAGGGTTGTGTTGTTGGGCTGAAGGGGGTTGATTCCTGGGAGAATCGAGACTACCTTACCTGCGTCACGGGGGTAAAGTGGATCACGGGCGACGAGACTCGGGGTCAGGATTCTGAAGCCTTACGGTTCGCGTGTCGTTACTGGCCTCTTCTTTTTCAGCTGCAGCACTGACCGGCCTTCGTCGTGCTTATCATTTGTTTTATTCCTTAAGTACGATGGTGTTGCATTCTTTGGACAAGACAGTGTGCTGTATAAATGGATTATTTTTCTGTCGCTCTCTCTGTCTCGGTCGGCTTTTCTGAATTTCTTTTTAAGCCTTTGAAGTATTTCAAAATTAGTTGGAGTGTTTAAAAAGATTTGGAAATTATGAATTGAGTACAGTTCATTGTGTGCCTACTTTTTGGGTGTTCCGTGGAGAAAGTTTTACACTTGCCCCATCTCTCAAACTTTTATATATGTACTATGTCTTAATCATAAGTATATACATATACACACCCTAGCTCATGCCAGTTACCCATTCACAGACCAGCCCCACAACCAGTTTGGTGTAAGCTGGCATATGTTTTTACCTGTATGGGTGTTGTAGCAAGGCTGCTCTACGGTATTGCTTTCTTGAACTGCTAAACAAAAGAAGGGGGGTAATAGAAAACTTGTTTATTTCCATAGTTTATTGTGTATTAGGGTAATGTTCCACATGCTCTCTTCTCGAGGTTCTAGAACTGTTCCTGGTTAGTCCGAAACTCATTGGAAGACAACAGATGACAGCTATTGATATAACAATGTATAAGTCAAGAAATGCATATAATACCAAAGGATCAAACCTGATTGTGCCCGGAGTTATGTGGTTGATATTCACGGGGAAAACATACACGCATACTGTCTCAACACACACACACACACGTACATGCATTACGAAATAAAATTAACGAAAGGTAAACCTGAATATTATAAATGCGATGAAATAATTCTACCATGGTAACCATCTAACCGAATGTCGATGACCTTGAGAACATATTAATATCCGTGCTGAAACTTGCCGAAATGATTCTCTAGATTACATAACGCGACTAGCCTTAACCAACACTCCTGAGAGAAACGTGCGTACTCGCCATATTTTGTTGGGATTACTTAGAGGAGAGAAAGATTTACATTGCGATGTTTTACAATGTGACGTCATGAGTTTCCAAGTGCGCTTGGTAGGTTTAACAGTATGTAAATCTAACAATAGGTGGGCTAAAATTTCTAAAATATTATTGTCTATACATCAGTGAGATATCGCTAAACTTTGTATTATACAAATGTAAGTTACGACATTAAATTCTGTGTGATTTGGTCTCTAAAGCCGACATGACAAGGGACTATGTTGTGAAAATATATGACCCAAAGTATTGCCATTTGTTATGAGTGAAGTATTATAAGGCTTCCAAAGTAAGCGAAGATCGTTAGACGCGTAATTTCTAACCATGGTGTATGATGGGTCTTTCTGATGTTCTTATGAGTTTTAATATGTATTCAGAGCCGAATATTTACATGTTACCAGGAAGCACTTGAATTTAATCGAAACATCGGCAAGGATGATTTAATTCATTAATATAATACAAACTGCCGACTGCAATTTTTTTTTTTATCAACAAAAATGTTCATGGACATGATCTTAGCTAATGATTAGCCAGTCTCTTACCTCGGATACAAAGTATGTAATATTGAAAAGAATGTTCTTTGGCCGTTGTTTGTATGATGGATTTTTTTCATACCCTAGACTTCGTCTCTGATTGGTTTGTAATGTGTATTTGTTCTTTTCACTGACTGGCTATTAGTATGCTCATAGGAGGGTTTGGTATCGGCCGGTGGTAAATTTTTTGCTCTTGGCTTTAAAAACGAACTTACTGTAGTGGCTTAACTGCCGAACGTTACTTCTGATTGCATTAGATTGCTTTTAAGTAATTGTTAGTTAGTTAATGCAGACATTGTTATTTCAGTACGCACTGGGAAAAAAATAGATACGTATTTGCTGAAAGCTAGAATTACAGACTTAATACGCCACTTTTTGGACGGTATGAAACACCTTCCGGTTTCACTGCTAACCCTAAAGGTGTTGTTATAATTACACAGGAAATCATGTATTGATGCTGCCATCAGTTATGTATACTGATGCTGCCATCAGTTATGTAGCCTTATATTACTTCATCCATGGTAATGAAAAGAATGAAATTGCTACCGTAGTTGTGTGAACGATTAAAAAACTGGAGTAAGGAATAGTTTATAACAACTTTCGTGAACAGGCATCTTAAATTATTATCTACGACGAGACTTGAACTACTGGGTGCAGTGTTGGGGAAACTGTATAGAGTAGCATAACTTCTGTACAGCATCAAGGAATTCGTGATCTTTCGGAAGGTCCCCTGTGTTAACCTTACTAACACTAACCTAAACGTTATTGTGAGTCAATCTGGTTTGGGGGTAATTAGATATGTCGTCAGATGCCTGTACGAGACAGCTTTAGCAGCCTTTTTGACCTGAGTTACTTATTCGCCCCCTGTTTTTTTTTTTTTTTTTTTTTTTTTAGTATTCCTTGAAATACATTACAAATTCCCTGTCACAGACATCCTGAACTACCAACCATGGGGCTGAATAAAGCCTAATAACAGTTTACAGTGTCCACTTTAAGCAAGGGTGAATGAATATTCGGCCCCTTTACTACATACACGAAAATTTAGGTCTGAAACAAGTAAACTGTCAAGTGATATTTACCGGGACCTTGAAGTCGTTGTTATTTGGGATTGTTTAAATATTTAGAGCGAATTTTTTTTTTTCATCTTCGGAGACTGATTTTATCTCAGTGAATTTGTCAGCTGCACTTAGAACAGAGTTGCTCATGTTCAGAACGATTTCAAGATCCCGTCACATGGTAATGATAGTATCCTTAATGTATAAATTACTTTGCATTGTTAATATCACAACTAAGGTACCATAAATTACTATTTAAGGCCAACATGAAGCGGAGGTAACGGGGAAGATAAAGAAGCGTCTTTGGTCACAGTTTATGATGTTTTTATTTCTTACCTGCTTATTGGCGAGCAGTAGAGCGTCAAGATAATATACTGATGACTAGAGCTGATTAGCCCAACTTCTTGTACTGGCTTTTCATTAATTTTGCGTACATTCGAACGATAGAATTTGAACGTACCAGTGAAATAGTAGCCGTGACTTCATTCCCGTAAAACTGAATGATATTGACCAATAAAGCAAGTTGGACTCGAACACGACAGGACGACACAAGTTATTGATAGCACAACCTTCGATTCAACTCTACCCAGTAGGTCGTGCTTAAGGGTCGGACTGTTGTACGCAAGAGGCTAATTCTTATGGCACTGTATGACGTTATTCGTATCAGATACTTTGTTTGGGAGACCGGATGTCTATTTTTGATCGGGCTACTGCGATCGGACGTGGTCAGTTCATTCTGTCGACGCTGTTGGGAAGGTATTGTGTGGGGGTGAATATTTCGCGAGACAAGAACTATATTACTGTCTCAAGCTTCTCTTAGATCACGTTCTATTAAATGGAAATATAGTGTATACAAGGCCATACTTTGCTACTTATTCGATACGTACAATATATATATATATATATATATATATATATATATATATATATATATATATATATATATATATATATATATATATAACCAATAAAGAGTAATATGTACATATAAAACACTGTATAATATAATAACGTTCGGGTTCTGTCGAACGCTTGAATTAAATTTCCAGACATGTTACCGAATGTAAACAATAGCAGTGGTAAAGGATCTCGTTCGTTCCTTTTCGTGGAGATTTTTCCTTTTACCTCGAAAGTGGAATAATGTAGAATATTTCATTTCGATCATATATGAACTGTACTTTTTTTTATTAGGAAGTTTGCTAATTTTCTAGGAGTTCGGAAGGTGGTGCGATATGTGGTAGGGGGCAGTCTCAACTTTTTGCCTGACCAGATCCGTATTACTTTGATGCTCTTTAAGTGGGAATTTTCAGTGCCCTGTGTTTCTTTTATGTGTTCACCGTCCTGCCCTAGAATCTAGTGTTAGTCGTAACGTTCCTGAAGTTTTGTCAGTGAATGGATGAAGTGTTCGTGCACACACACGTAAAAAGAAATATCTGACCATCCACCCCTCTTCCGTGATGTGGTTTTGAAGCCAAATTTTTTTTCTCCTAGTTATTTGTTAATCCAGTCTGGTTGTTAGCTGTGGGGTTGAAATGTTCATAGGCATTTGTTTAATTCTCCATATATACAATGTTGTCAATGTATGCGATTTAAAATAGCGATCGAAAGGGGGAATGTGATTAATACTTACATTTTTTTCATTCGCGAGTGAAAATAAGGAAACTTTTTTAAAACGCTTAGCTACACATTTATAGTCATTAAATCTGTTTAAAACTGCTCTTTCGGAATAAATGTGCATGGAAAGATTAGGTAGGTAGGTCGGTCCAAAGTGTATCAGCATATTTATTACCGTATACTACCGGTGTTGGCGGACTCCCCCTTGCAAGTGTGAGAAGTCTCCCTCTGCAAGGCTGTATCATTGTCAGCAAACACGAGGGGAATGTAGTCCTGCCAAGGACCTTCTCGCTGCAAAGGAGTCCCATCGTCATTTCCTCGTTGAGTGCAGCCACGAAGCTGCACGAACTCTGAGAGGGGTCACTGGGTTGTATGATGATATACTACAGGGTCTTGAACGTGGCTTGCGATGATAATGTAAGTGAGAATATGAATCGTCTGTGATTTGTAAAGAAATACGGCTCAGAAAACAGAAGAAAGTTGACAAGTACAGTACAAGAGGCTATAAATATTTCTTCATATATCAAAGACTGGTATGATTATAACTACATTCTTCTCTTTGTTAACCCCTAAAAGCACAAGGGTACGAGCCTAGAGGTTGATACGACCCTAGAGTATGATGACCTTGTTCGTTGACCTAATCCTAAAGGTCAGGCCTAAGGGTCGTATCGTCGTGCTCAAAGGTCGCACCATCGTGCTTGGTATTAGATATTATTTGTGAAGGTCGGGACACAGCCCCGTACACTTAAACATAAGAGTGTTTCACCGAGTGACGTTCTGTGTATGTACATGGGCTTTTTTTTTGTAAAGTGTAGCTCGATTTTGTCCATAGGGGACTGTTGACCGAAGGCAACAGGAATTGTGCGAGTTACCAAGCAGTGACCGGCTGAACACATACACACACACACAGAAGAGAATCTCTGGCAACGATAAGATTCATTCTTAATCACTTTTTTTTTTTTTCATCTTGAATACAGTGATGCGACGACACTCTTTGACGATTGGCGATTTGAACTGATCGATAACACTCAGGTTAAAGGTCACATGACCATACCCAATGTTCGCACAGTTGTGTTCGGGAGATTATTGATATATTTACTTATATATATTGTCAGGGTGGAGAACCACATTTATTATGCAGTGGTTCATTGATATAATGCCCTGTTAGTTATGCCGGAGACGTGAATTTCTCGCGTAGGTGATAGGGTTAAGGTGATTTTTGGATCCTATTTAAGATGGCGCGTGCTGTTATTGCTATCACAGTGTACATAAAACTTAGAGACCACATTATATATGTATATATTCAGCAAGTGGCACACAATGAGGTTGCACCAGGGAATGATTAGCCCATTATGATAACTTGATTTACGGGCGGAGAGAGAGAGAGAGAATGACAACCACGAGAATATGTAATGATTACTACACTTTATACAACAGGGGTTGGGAGGAGGGGTGGGGGATGTATACGTAGTTGGGTGCGAGTGCCGGCCTCACCATCAGCAGCTACGTCTGACGTCACAGCAACTGCATCACTTGCCCCTTGTGCTGGGACGATCTCCAGCGTCACCATCAACCCCCTCCTTGGTTGATAACTGGTAAGCTCACTATCTCCTAGACACTGATGTAAGCTCACTATCACCTCAACATGGATGTAAGCTCACTATCACCTCAACATGGACGTAAGCTCACTATCACAACATGGATGTAAGCTCACTGTCACCTCAACATGGATGTAAGCTCACTATCACCTTACCATGGATGTAAGCTCACTATCACCTTACCATGGATGTAAGCTCACTATCACCTCAACATTGATGTAAGCTCACTATCACCTCGACATGGATGTAAGCTCACTATCACCTTAGCACTGATGTGCTGTCAGCTCACTTTATCTCGCAGGTGCTCACCATCGCGTAGTCGCAAGCGATGGGTCGGTAGCTGTAGTGGGGTCGGCTCCAAGACGTCGCTGTGGGAGTCGCTGGCGTTCCCCGGGGCCGGTAGGGGCGCGCTCAAGTCTCTCCGGTGTGAGGGCGTCGCGTTGTGGATTGGGGGGGGGGGGGACGTGTGTTCGCGCGCGCAGGCGACACACACACGTGCTTTTTACGGGGTCTTGTCGTGCAGGGCTGACTGGCAGTAGACGTACGGCAGACCCCAGGACCCGCGGGGCCAGTATCGCAGGACGGGGCGCGATTCGGGCACGTCCTGCGAGGCGTGGAAGTAGCAAAAGAGGACCTGCGTGGCGTAGGCCGTGATGAAGATGAGGACGTGCCAGAGGCCGTGCAGCACCGTCAGGTCCAGGGCCTGCCACATGGCGCACAGGAACCGGTCGCAGACCCAGGCCGTGGCCGCCAGCACCAGCGCCGCCAGGGTCACCGTGCCCAGCCGTGTGACGCTGGGGTCCCTCGAGGCCCTGATTTCCACGACCAGCATGGTCACCGCCGGCGCCCCCACCAGGAATAGTGCGTAGGCGTTGATGGCGGGCTGGACGAAGGCCGACGCCGTGATGAAGACGGCCAGGAAGGCCATGAACGCCGCGTACAGCTGCTGGTTGGAGCGCAGGAACTTGGGCCGGTACTGGACGGGCGTGAAGAGCGTGTAGGACACCATCTGCACCCACAGGATGGAGAGCTCGTCCAGGAGCTGGCCCAGCAGCGACAGGGTGGCGTGGAAGTACGCCGACGAGAGGCCGATGACGACGAAGAACATCCAAACGACGTGTATGCCCCGGGAGACGTGCCTGGCGTAGCTGGCCCACAGGCGCGTGCAGGCCGCCGGCACCACTAGGAAGAGCACGTTGCTCACAGTGTTGACGAACTCGGCGATGTGGGGCGTGACGGTGTAGTTGCCTTCACACCAGTCCACGGGCGAGGTGCCCGCGCCCACCCACGGCAGCAGGAGGCTCCCGGCGGGAGCGGCCATCCCTCACGCTCTGGACTGGTAACCTACACCTGGAACCCAGAGAGAGACAGCATTAGTCCGGACACAGAAACTGGAACAAAAGACGCCTTCATTGACGTACAGCACTGGTGCCGTGGCTACCAGTTTGAGACGTGTCGGTATCTTGGGCTGAAGAACTAAATGAAGTGCATACTTATGTCTCATCAGCACTGTCTGATGTACTTTGTATGGTCTTGCATCAATATAGTGTGGTGTTACTATACATTACACCATCAGCATGGTGTAATTTACATCGTATGGTGTATTACTATTGTATGCTGGATTATTGTATGATGTAGGTCACTGCAGTGTTATATGGTGCACGATAATCTGTCAGTATTGTATGGTGTATGATACTGTTGGATGAATCAACACTGCGTGTCAGAATACCCGGCGTGTATTGTATCGTCATGAGATTACATCTCTCTCTCTCTCTCTCTCTCTCTCTCTCTCTCTCTCTCTCTCTCCTGCTAATCTAGCCACATGTCCCCGTATTGACCCGTGGCCAGAGGGCATTTTCCATGTTAAGTGAAACCTCTTTATTTATCACGTCTTCCTCGGATCTCTCTCTCTCTCTCTCTCTCTCTCTCTCTCTCTCTCACGCACTGTCTTTGCTACAGTCCACGTTGTCTTTGCACAGTCTTTGTTTTATAGTTGGTCTTCTATTTCATTTGGAGTCTTATTACACTGCGATGGTTCCCTTTCAAGGATTGGTTTATCTTGTTATTGAACAAACGGATTGTTATTGTGTATTACTTATCATTAGAGATTTATTTATCTGAAGCAAGAAGTTCTTTGACGAGAGTGGACACTTATTTCAACTAATGATAATACAGCCTCGTCAAAGTTGATTTCACACGAGTTATGTATATATATATATATATATATATATATATATATATAATATCCATTTAAAGCTTAGCTTGGATAATTTTATCTTTGTCCCATGTTATTTCTGTCAAAAGGCTCAGCAAAACAACGAAAAAGGTTAGTTGTGGGGCCCTATCTCCTGTGTGTGTGTGTGTGTGTGTGTGTGTGTAAGCAGTAACCTGTGGGTTCCTGCAGGTGAGGCCGTCTGTCTTTGGTCATATCTATTAATAACTAAGGTACTTGTCAGACTCTGGGTTAAAAATACTTAAGAGAACTCACCGGTGTGTGTGTATGTGATTACCTATTTATCTTAACCTTCTTGTACACATGATGCGCGGGAATTTAACACTCAGGGTGCTCCCAAGCTTTCTTAACCTCTTTTGTAGTTCGCCTTTGAAATCCTCCAGTCTCCTCCACCCACATGGTCCGTGCTCATTGAACATCCATTGCCATAAATCTTTGCACACGTCCACCCTGACGCTTTCTCTTCCCCTATCTTTCCATATGATGTCCTGTGGCTCTAGATTTTCATTAGATTTTCCCCCAATACATCATATGATCACCCCGTTATGATTAAAGGGCTCGGAGGCGTCAGGTTGGTTTAATACACCCTCCTTTATTAGTCTCCCGTTGCATTGTGATCCGGTATCGCAACCAGCTCTCCCCGAAACCTAGTCGGCGTGGCGTTGCGACCCTGGAGCACTACGGTACGACCCTTGGGCACGAGGGTCGTACAGTCGTGCTCAATTGGTTAAGCAAGTCTCACGCCACATGATGGCTTCTGTCTCCACCGAAGCGCGCGACTGCTTGCTACCGTCTTCTGTCATTTCGTGTTATTCACAACCGCTCATCCATAGGCTCGCCTGTTGTTCATCCAGATTCTTCAGATCTTAACCACTTCACTGATGGTTGCCGTCACACATTACTCAGCACCATGTTTAGTGACAATTTAGCTGTTTTTTATGTTTCTTTTCTTCATAATTATTTATTGACACACAACATTAGTTTAGTCAGTTCACAGAGATATAAAAAATTTCCTAAATTTTCATGCTAGGATTTTCAGTTGCCACCCATGCAAACACGGTTTTATTTTTACCACTTTTGATGTCCAGTCGCTTCCTGCGCCTCTCATTAACTTGATAACTTTACTTTATACTTTTTGTGCCAACCGTGACGGACATCGTTTCCCACACAGCTTGGCATTCGCGTAAGTCCACACATCGATTTTCACTTTAAATATTATTCCCCATGTATATACGTTGATTTATTTAGCCCCAATTTCACTCCCCACCGCCCACACCAATGACATTCAGTTCTTTCCTGACTCACCCCTGGTGCTTTGTACTCGCTGTCCGTCTCTTGTTTCCCCTGTTAAGACTACTGTCTGTCTGTGTGTATGTTGGACAACGTTTCAGAGATTTCATGTTTTTTTTTGTAAGTTTTCATTGATAAGCTTTTTGATGCAATTATAAACGTCTTACTTGCGATATTTGATATCACAATTGTACCAGTATGTTAAGATGATTGCTTGTATTGTAATTGTACTGGGGATAATGTCGTCCTTTGCCAGTTTCGTGTTTAGTAACGAAGTTAAATACCAAATAATCGTAATCCTGGCAACTCCAAATGTCACCCCTTCCTCCGGCACTGATGACGTCATCAGATCTGGGCGTGGCTCCGCCCCCTGACGTCATATTCTAGCCACTCATTGTTTCTCAAACATTTACGTGAATTATATTTTTTTTTCGTATTTCATTTAGAAATTAGAGTTCTACTGATCCATAAAGACAACTCATGGTATGGCGAGCAAAATCCTCAATGGCGTCCTAGAATGAGATAAAGGGGGCTAGCAGGAAGCTTGGTAAATTTGCCGATTTTCGTCAATAATAAATTTCCCCGGAAACTCGTCACGGAACTGGTGTTGCCGAAGCCAAATAATTTATTACCAACAGTTTTCTAATTAATCATACATGTATGCACATTCCAGTCTATTAAAACGCATATATGTATCATTTCACAAAATGAATCCTTATTCACCCAGAGAAACAAATGAGAAAAGTATATACACATCCATTCAACTAGAGGAGGCCAGGTTTTGGAGGGGGAACTGTGGTTCCGGTGCATTACGCCCGACACCGAGAATGGTTTTGAGCGAATGTCGTTTTCCCTCTGCTTCTGGCGCTACCTTGCAAACACGGGAAACGGCGAACAAGTGTGAGCATGGGAACGAGGAAAATGGGGAGATCGAGGAGGTCGAAAGATCCGTAAAGTATATCTTGAATGACCGAACAATGTTAAAAATTTTTTCCAGTTAAAAGAGTTTGAAATCTGCAGCTGCATTATTCTTTACAAAAATAAGGTACCAAAAATGGAAACACCTATACGGGATAGATTATTGTACCATTTGATCCACAAAGAAGAAAGAATAATTTTTTAAGTCAGCGAGTCCGTGTGACCCCAGCAAATGCTACGCTCTGCCGTCCCAGCGTGTAATAGGAAGGTGGGGGAGAGGGGTCGATAGCAGCTTTTGTTTTCTGTGACCAGTGTATTGATTCTACGAAGAAATATTAAGAAAAATAAAAAAAAGATACTGCTCATCACAAGTGTTACCCTTGTAGGAATCTGACGTCGCTAGAAGCCACTATACTTGATTTTGTGTTTTAATATATATATATATATATATATATATATATATATATATATATATATATACTGTTGTATGGGCATTAACTGCTACAAATAATCACACCAGTAAAATGAAATGTAATGACTACATGGAAAGCGACATATTAATTTACCAGTCCACGGATGGAGCTCAAGATAAATCTGATTGCTGTAGGCAGAGCGAGTTATCAATCTGGTAATGCAAAGAAGAAAGATTAATTTGATAGGTGCAGACAAAGCGAAAGATTAATTTGATTCCAACTACAAATAAGATGAAAAATGATCTTAAAACAGGTGAAATGGAGGTTTAATTTACTAAATTTATATAAGGCAAGAGGTTATTCTGATTGCTAGATTAATACGATGGTTATTAGTACAAAAAAAATTCGCTAACAGACAAAAAAAATATATATCCACAAACTCCAGACAAAGAGGAAGGTTTTTATACACTCTACAGGCAGACAGAATAATTTACCAGCTGAAGACAGAAAGAATGATTTACCAGGTGAAGACTGAAAAAATGATTTACCAGGTGAGGACAAAGTAAACGATTTATTTACTGGTTACAGTCAGACTGCAATTAGTTTGCAACCATTGATCAAAGTGAAAGATTAATTCAATATTTACCGCCAAATTAAAAGATTAATCGACTTGCCACACGCAGCGGTTAACGTAAAAAAAATTATTATACTAACTACAGGCAAGGTAAAAGATTAATTTACTGGTAACATGTAGAGTAGCTGTAAATAAGAGAGTAATTTACTAGTAACATGTATACCAACCTCGAGCATAGTGAAAGATTGATTTGCCAATTGAAGACAAAGCCAGTGATCAATTATCTGATGCGTGATTTCTTCTCCATAGAGCACGGTGTCATTCTGCTGAAACTATCCCAAGAATTTGCCAATGAATTATTGTCGTCTGTAACTTTGTTTAGCATGCTCGTATGAAATAGATTAGCTACCTTTTAACTTTGGTCGGTGTCATGGTTCAAAAATCTTCGACTGATAAAAATTTCAAGGCAGAAATGCGATACGTGTGAGTGTGTGTGTGTTTTAACACATATATGTACATATGGACGTGTATGAGGGTTCATTTGGGTGTAAAAAAATATAGCCAGTAATAACTTCTCATGAAATGACTGCCAAACAACACAGCTAGATAACGAGCGGCCTGCCAATGTGCCTCATCTTGAATGCAGAACGTGTGACGTCATTATGCCAGTGACGCACACACCGATGACGTGTGACTCAAATCAAATGTCAATAGTTGCCATATTTTGAACTCGAGTTGACATTACATTTATTATTTTTTTTTATAAGTCTTAGATTCAAGCTGTCCACTAAAAACGCATATGAATATCTAGTATACAGATGCTTGGTGATGGGACGATGTATTTTGCTGGAAAACAGAGATGTTCGTTGATGTTAGACGTTAATTGCACATGCCGTTGATGTCCTCCGAGTGATGATTGCTCTTAACACTATATCTGGCAAGTCACTGCTGGCCTGGCTCGCAGATTGGCTCCGTGTTCCACTGTAGACTAATCCCGTGCGGATATGGATGAGGCACGGGGTACTTTAAACTTTTATACATATATATACTTGTGTAATGGAGAGTGCTGGGCTCATCTGAACTGTTAAATTAACCATTTACCAAGGTATCGTTTGAATGCCTCCGCGCTTATGTTAAATAAAGCCTTTCCGTCTTTCAAGCTAAGCTGTCGTATAAATGTCTCACATCTCATTTTGGTATGTTACAGGGGGTTACCGTTGACAGGCTTTCTCTCTCTCAGTCACGCACGGTTACGCTCGCCCGGGTCACAGACGGTCCCTTTTTTTTTTTACGTCACGGACGGTATGTCTCCAGCTCCACCTCCTCCTCTTCCCAGGGTTACGGACGGTTCCACTCTCTCATTCCACTAGTCACGTACAGCTTCCCCCGCTGTGTGTTACGTACATCAAACCAGTCCTCCCCAGTCACGGCGAATTTTTGTCCAAATCACGTACACTTTCCCCTAGCCACGCACACCTTCCCCCTATTAATGCACACTCCGATAGCCACGGACACTTCCCGAGTGTCCTAAGCTTTCCTCTTGCCACGTACGTTCTACCCTCGTCACGTACGCTTTCCCCTGATCACTGCAGTTTTCCCCAACGCACGTACATGTTTCCTCCTAGAAACACGGACTTTCACGTACAAGCCTCTGTGCTCATAATCACGTACAACCTCTCGTTCCCCATCAGGCACAGTCCTCCCCCCCCCCCCATGCATGTCCGTTCCTACTTCCCCAGGAGTCGTGATTGTGAGTGTCCTTGGGGCCAATCTCTCACCAGCACGTAAGGTAGGGTATCTCAAGGTCCAGTGGAAGGACTGTATTCGCCCTGCCGCCCCCCTGCAGGTAGGGAGCTTCACTACCCAATACTCCTCCGGTAGGAAGCCTCACTCCTATAGTGCTCCCTCGGCGGGGAGAGCTGACTCCCAACACTTCCTCAGTAGTGAGTTATGCCAGTCGGGTATGATACCCCCACACGCTTCAAGAAGGTATGATAATGATACCAGGAACACGCCAGTGGCACACACACACACATACAACCAGCGTCACGTAAGCATAACTCAGTTCACAGTAACAGTGGTGACACTGGTCGATCACTCTTCAAAGTCTTGTCTAACTCCGGCACTCGTGTGTGTGTGTGTGTGTGTGTGTGTGTGTGTGTGTGTGTGTGTGTGTGTGGGGAGGGGGAGGTTAATTTTTCCTGGCCGCTGTGATCTAGTCCATAGTTATAATTTACTCTGCCTTGTCATTTATGTAAGTGAGGTACCATTATAATTCTTTCTTGTTTTGTAAATGAAAGTTGAAAATAAAAGTTATTTTCATGATATGAAAAAAAAAAGAAATCGATGGTACAGTTCCGTAAAAATTTGCATTCCCAGCTTTAAGACTTTCGTGGTATATAATTGTATTATGAAAAAACTTGGTCGAAAAAAAATAGGGAAAAAGTACTTACCCACAAATAATTTGAAACAAAGATATTTCATACATTAAAAAGAATCTGTTATATGCAGATGTGTCGTGCGTCGTCGTAAAGAAAATGGTAGTACGTGAGTAAGAAGCGTGGTATTCCGGGCGTAATGATTTTTGGCCTACAGTTTCTCTGTACCATGATAATAACAGCATATTTGTGGGTTATATTCTCGTGTCAGGCCATAGGGCTCACACAAACAACTCTGCTTTAAATGTTATATATATATATATATATATATATATATATATATATATATATATATATATATATATATTATCATGCCCAGTATCGCAGCTGTTACTAGTCGCACACAGCCCATCTCCATAATCTCTTTTCTTACAGACCAGAAAGTATTTTTTCTCTTGACGCGGACAAGGGGTAATAGACTAGACAACAGCGTTGTGAATGAGTGTGCTTCTGATCTTGCGCCTGTGCTTGCTCGTCTTTCCCGCTTTTGCCTAAAAATAAAACAAAAATATATATAAATACTTTTCCTTTGTCTCGGGATCATGTGTGGGTACAGCCCATCCCCCAAACAAGGGTGACCTTTAACCCCCTCTTAACTACCGTCCTGTTCTGAGATCCTCGGGTGATATCCTTTCCTCTCGTGCCTTCGTCGGGTCGTCCTTTCTTGAGAGACTGGTAGATCCTATATGGGTGTAGCCCCTCTCGATGTATCGAAAGCCATTTTGAGACATACTTCAAGAGAGGTACGGATGTGATATCGGGAAGGCCAGCGGCAACACCCAAGCCCAGCCTCCCGATGGCATAACCCAATTGACGGTAAACTGCTGACGCGCCGGACGATGATTGGCATCAGGATCTCGTCTCCAGACTTCCCTCTCGTGGCTTCCCTTCCCCCACCCCGTCTGTCTCCGTGGTAGTTGATGGATCGACTACTTCCCTTTATTTTTCCCCTAGCAACAGCAGTTTCCCACGGGGCTATGTCCTGTCTCATATTTTCTCCTTACCATCAACGATTTTTCTTTCTTCATCAATCAGATAACCGACTGCAGTCACACGTTACCGAGTCACCACCGCATTCCTTCACTTCTTTCAAATTCGCTCCGCTCCTCTTTCTCAGTCGACGCCTTTCCCCAGCGCAACTGCCCCTTTCAACTTGGATAGGATTTCCTTTTGGGGGCAACCACAACTTAGTCGAGTCTTAATGCTTCTGGAATCCGGTTTGTTCTCATTTATCTTTTCGAAACTCCTCACAGGATTCCTGTTTCCTCAGACTGCTCTCTGATTCCATCACTTAAACCAGTAAATGTATTTGGCGTAATAGAAATATCTGACCTATCTCGGAAACCCCCTCACTCCACAAAGAGCCAAGCCTGCCTCTGTGAAACTAGAAATCCTGTAGGGATCATTACGTTCTTCTCCCGTAAACAGTTGTTCCTCCTATACAAGCGATTGATCCGTTCTGTGTCATGCAGGATACAATGATGTCCAGGCTCTGAGTCATGCAAAGTATACTGCCGTCCAGGTTCTGAGTTATGTAAGTCATAATGACGTTCATGTTCTGTTTCATGCAAGGTATAACGACTGTTGTAGTTATGGCTGTACACTGACGGGTATTTAATGTCTTGGAAGCAGAATGACATGGCTCCGTGTCACAGAAGTACAGTGACGGAATTTCAATACATAGAGGTACAACGGCGTCAAGGTTTTATGTTATGCAGGCATGAGAAGGTGAACGTTTTATGCTGTCTCAACATGAAGATTTTGAGACAGTAAGTTGTGTAAAACCAGAAGGCTGTAAGCGTAGAGACGCGAAGTTTTTATGCTATGTAGGCATTCTGACATGAAGGTTTTATGCTACATAGGATTTCCGACGAGAAGGTATTATACTATGTAGGCAATGAGACGCGAAGCATTCATGCTACGTAGTCATCACTACGGGAATGTTTTATGCCATGGAAAGGAAAAGACTTTTTTTTATGTTATGGAGGCTTGATTACGAAAGAATTTTCACAGGTTTTGTGGATGTTATTGAACGGCCATGTTTCAACATCAGAGAGGTTTAATTACCGCCACGTTTTATACGAGGGTGTTGCTTTGATCATCGGTCCTTTTATGCTAATTCAAAGACCAGGATCTGTTTGGCACAATGGCGACAAATAGTGGAGAGATTACTGTTAATATTACGTTATGTTAAAATCAACGCTTTTTGATTCCGAGTGTGCAGTATATATATATATATATATATATATATATATATATATATATATATATATATCGAGGTCGTTTACTCTCGAGATGCGAGTCGTGGCGGTCTGTGGCATTGCCGGAGTGGCTAATTAAGGGAGTGTATTACGCTGATTACTGACTCGCATTACCATACGCCGCCGGCTGGGCCACACCAGAGATGACGGCAAGACTCCATCTTGCGATATGAGGAGCGAGCTTCCTTTGTGGCCCAATCTCGAGGAAATTAGTAAAGATTTTATTCCCGCACGCAATACGCCTTCCGCCAGCCTCCTGCACAGCCTACAGCGCACTGGACGGGACGTCTGTGTCGTTCTGTTAACTGCAGATTATAGAGTGAGTCCGTAAGGGAGCATGTTGTAAATTAATTATCTGATAATTCGCCTTGAAATGTTAATTATTTCATTTGACTTCATCGCCGATTTTACTTTAAAGTAGATCATACTTAGCGTATTACTGAAAAGAAATTTCTATCGCTACTGTTTTCGTAGATGGAGGGAGAGTGAGTGCGTTAGGCAGTGTGAAAACTCTAGTAAGTGTGTGTGTGTGTGTGTATACATACTACTCGTCAATACTGAGCAGCCTGGTCGTCGTAGAAGTGCGTGATTTGGGGGTGGAGGGGGAGGTTGCTGGGGAGCTATCACGTAATTCAAGGAATTAATTTTTTTTCATCAATCGTATTCGTGGGAGCTCCGGGGAGATCAGGATATTTTTCAATAAAATGTCGTAATGACCTTTTCAGGAGGTCTTCTCACACACACACACACACACACGCTCAACTGTCCTACCTTATCAAGGTTGGATGAGAAACAAATGGCTGAACCTTAAAAAAAAAATCTTCTGTAGACTTTTGGAGAGTGGCAATACAAGAGGGGGATTATTTTTTTCTTTTTAGACTCCTCGCACCCGTCCCTTTTTAGTTGCTTCCCACAGCACCCTTTGGGATGACTCCAGTAGCACTCTGTCCCCTCTGTGTTTGTGTGTGTGTAATATTTATATGCTCTACAGGCATAAAAATTGTGGCTTGGAGGACACGAGTGACGACCTTGGCAGTGCCCCCACTACACGTGAGACAGCAAGGGGGGAGGGGGCGCCGACCAATAAGTCTGGCAGACTTTCTTCCTGCTTAAGCGCACGCCACTCTGCTTAACTGCCTACACTTGTTACACACACACACACACACACACACACACACACACACATACCCTGTGCCGTGCCCCCTAGCACCGCCGCGCCCTCATCCACGCCTCTAGTCGCGAACACGCCCAACTGGCCTTGAACACAACCACTTGTCCCTGAACGCACCCACTACCCCTGAGCACCCATACCCACGTCGCCCCCCGTAACCCACACCGAAACCCGTGATGATCCCGTCCATACTGACCAGTGTCAACGACCCGAACAGTGGTCCGAGCTAGGCTAACACCCGACGAATCGTTCACAAGAGAATGTGAAACATTAAAAAAAAAAAAAATCGGAATGTCTTTCTTCTATTAGCATGAGATTGCGTACGGCCATAAAGCCTCGTTAAGACATTTATATTTACCCTGGGGTTAGTCTAAGTGGGTAATGAGAATTTCCACATTAAGCAGAATGGTTCGCATGTGTTCCGAAGGCACACCCAACTCCCGCTGAGTGGGTAAGTGAACCTTGCGTCCCTATTCAATCTTTCACTTCCACACAAAAGGCCGCCATTACGCTCAATCTCCCGCCATTCCCGCAGCGGCATCTGCTGGAGCGACCCCAGTGAGGTAAACATCTCTCTCACCGATTATCCACCAGTTGCTGCCTCCCTCTCCACCTCAGAGCCTTCCTTCCCCCAAACACGCCATCGGAAGTTCACATTTGATCCAATACCATCTTTAATCCCTTCTCTCCCACACCAGTCCGGAAGTTGGCATTCAGACGCGAGTTTCTCCGGTAACGGCTTCAACACTAAACACATAACTGATTAAGATCATTTGCTGTTAGATTTTCTTAAAATTCCTGGGTTGATAATGTGCTTTACTGAACAACCATCTAGAATATAGAGGAAATGTCCTAGACGTTCAGCCCTTCACTGTAAACCCTAACAAATGCACTAGAACTTCCCCTCTTATTTAAACGTAATAACCCTGCCATTCAGTCCCTCCCACGTGTGATATTAGAGGCATTACACACACACCTAACCCATCTCTTGACTCACCAAACAAAACAGCGTCACGCAAAAAATCTTAACGCATAATTTAACCCCGTGACTACGGCAGTACGACCCGCAAGCACGACGGTACGACCTTCTGGCGCAGTTGGCCTGGCCTTCGGCTTAAACCTCAATGAGAGTCAGGTCAATGGTCAGGCCATCACACTCGAAGGTCGTCCCGCTATGGTCAAGGGTCGTATCGTCGTGTTCAGTGGGTTCAACTACTTGCAATGGCTGTAAGATAACGAAATATAGAGTGTTGTGAGGCCAGCATCACCCAACGGCAGCAAGGGTGATCACATCTTCGTATACAGCTCACTGCCGTGGTTCCAACCATACCCTGAGCCGGCCCATTCACACCCTCATCTCTCGTACCACCCTATCAGCAACCCATTCGCAACCCCCATGTCCCACACCACTCCACCGGTAACCCATTCACACCCACATTTACTTGAGAATGTGCTTTTTGTTTTAATCCATCAAGACTCCATTCACCACTTTTATCATCAGAATAGAAATCGTATAGACGCATAGACCTTCCTCTCGAAACCCTCCTTGGTCCTCTATTTTGTCCATACGTTGCAGATTGACCCAGAAGTTGGGAGAAATGGACACAGCAAAACCCAGTCTCCTGATTTTATAGCAATCCAAAATACTTGGAAGTTGGAAAAAAATGTAATGGCCTAAAAGTAAGGTACAGATCAGGTTTAATATATTAGATGAAAAGACAAAGATTAAAAATAACATCAGAAAGGAGTGCATAACGATAAATATTTACCCAGTATCTTTCAAAATGGCCCCCCAAAATAGCAGGTATTAGATTATCAGTCGACTGAAATATGCAGTTACTCCAACGCCCAGCAATAAGACTAATTAGCAAAGGTAATAACATGTAATTACTCCAGGGGTTGATAAGACAAAGCTAGACTGCAACGTATGGGTGGTGGATCCTTATTTAGCGCTTGCTGGACAGCATCTCTAATATGGTTCTAAAAAGAATAAAAGTTTAAACAAAATTTAAGGCAAAACTGAGACATTTATCTATAATTGCCCCAGGATCCCTTTCTTAAAAGGAACCTGGAATTACTCTCAACCCCCTTTACCAGGAGCTCTCTCTCAGTTCCAAGACTGCTTTACATTTTTACGGCAAAAACAACTTAAAAAAACAAAATTAGTATGGCTTCAATGCCATGATTGTAAACCTTACATCGTCTAAAATGGTACGCAGGAACGACAGTCTTACGGCCGTCAGATATGCCTCTTTATTTTGTATTTGATATTAAAATAATTTTATGATATATCAGAAAAAACTGGACAGACGGCGTCTGTGCCCGTGAGTATCGCTGGACGCTAGACAAGACACCGAAAATTTGGACGATCCCGCGCGGTACCTTGCTACAGCCAGGAACACCATTGACTACGCAAAGAAAACTTGTTCCCATGGAGTTCTCGCATTATCTTGCATCTTCTGAATTTAGACATTGAAATTTGTTGTCATTGGCCTTCTATTTATATATTTTTCCCTGCAGCCATGAGGACTTCGTGTGCATTCAATATGCGTTCAGTTCATCTCTTCCATCTCATTCCCAATTCTGTCCACGTCTCTTGTTTTTTTCACACAGATCTTATCTGTGTTCTTGGCTCTGTTGTTATGCCTTCTACTTTATGCCTTCCCACCTGGCTTTCTTCTTTTTAGTCCCTACACCACCAGATCTCTGACCTTTTGGTATATTTCATAGCAGAACTCGGCGCATGTTTACGTACTCTTACAAAAGATGTCTGAATGCCTTCCTGTTCACTGAGATCACACGGGGTATTACCAGTTTCTTACCACACTCCTAAGTTAACTTTGATTCAAAATCCTAACCGTACTTTCCATGCTACAGAAAAATAAACCAGACATGCAAGTCGTGGAAGAATACGGGGATTCGGATGTGGGCGTCACATGTGCTCAGCATAAAGCTGGCCCGACCCTAGGCTTAAGCTGGAATCCCAACCACACGTCAGACATGGTTCGTTTATTTTTGTATGAAACACAGACATGTTCTCGTGGGGCTAAACATTTATTCTTTAATAATTTGATGTAATTCAAGAGGTGTAATTCTAATTATTAAGAAAAAAAGTCAAGATTTTGAGAATTTGTAATGGATATTTTTGCTTCGATTATTGAACGTCATTCTCGTTATTCATGGCAATGCCTGGTAAGGAAATAGTCTTCCGCGTTCATTACACACGGTCGTAGGGGCAAGGCGTCCCAGCGGAGCCATCTAAATTCTGGTCATACCTGATTTAGCATATGCTATGTGCGCTCACGCAGACTTCACACATGAATGCCGTATATCATGTTCTTACTTAATTATATATTTCATCAGCACTGAGCAAAACCCGTTACGTCCCGTCTCCTTTATAGCCAATAGATATTTGCGAAAAATAATGTTTGTTTTGATAGTTCATATCGAAAGTAGTTGAAGGCATATATAAATTTTGCCGTACACCATTTCCTTCTTCTTTTTTCTCTCTTTTCAAATTAATGTAATGTCGAATTTCGTTCTACTCACGGCACTTTTGGGCCGCGCCGACCATGTTTATGAAACCCTTGAGCACAGCTGTACGACTTTTGACCTGAGCCTTGTATGGCTGGGTCAAAGGCCGGGTCATTGTACAAACCCCGTTGTTACACCTGTCGTGCTAGAGGTCGTAACCATATGCTCCAAGGTAGTATTGTCGTGCTTAAGAGTCTTTACCCCGTGTTCCATGACTGACGTGCCAATTAACAAGCCTTAGGTCCATTAGTTGAACACAACAACACTGCTGTCCCGAACAGAAATTGGCGTTTCGACTCGTACCAATTAAGATAAATGTATCGATTATGGATCACTTCCCATAAAGCTTTATATTTCGTGTTCCACCATGAATTAAAAGGTAGATCCATTCGCCCTACCTTTTGTAGGAAAGGTAAAATATATTCACGCACGAAACATGGAAAGGGGACATATTGATCAGATAAATATGGGGGCCTTGGCTGTAGTAAAGTTGCCCATAATAAAAGGTTTCGTGGAAAAAGAACATTCACTTGAGAAAGACGAGTTCCCATGTTCATTAGGAATGCACAAAGAACAAAAAACGGACTTTGGAAACAAATGTCAGCATTCAACACACTAACCAAGATCCCAACAAAGCACATAAAAAAAAAAAACGGGAGTTCACTCCTTGCTATGTAAGATGTCTCTTACTACACATAATTTCCTTCCATTTTATCTAATGTAGTAACCCTGAAAACTATTTATATATATATCCTCAAAATGCCACACAGGAGTTCTTCAACCAAAGTTGGAGTATTACTCATGGATCCTGCAGGAAAGAAGCTGGCCATTTGGTTAAATGTCATCGCTATTTCTTCCCCGTGATCGCACAAGGATGGGTCCCGGACGGACGGGTTCCCCCTCCCCCCAAGACCTGTGCAGTCACTGAACCCTTGCGTGGACCTAGCCGGACTCCTGTCAAAGTTTAATCCCTGAGGAGAGGTTGAGAGACCCTTCCCCTGCTTCTCTTATCCTACATCAGGGGTTCTGCTATGGAAAGTGGTTTTATGATGCCAAACACGTCGCTGGGACTAGCTCACTCTACGCGAATGGTGTTTCTACGGCTTCACGCGGTTAATCGTATGCTAACGCGCGTATCGCTCAGCGTAAATTGAGGCGCTCTGGGTACTTTAGAATATTGGGGATTAGAGACTATAGAATATTGGGGGTTACAGACTATCGGGGCCATGGCTCCGTGGAAGGAGATTACGTTTACGTTAGATGTCAAGAGCTGATGACAACCTTCCAAAAAATGGTGGGAAATCAGGCCTTCTCCTCCTTCCACCAGGTACACCAGAAGCCTTTCCACCGGACACTTGCTCATGGCTCTCATGACGGGAGATCACCATCGGGGGGAACGGTAAACGTGAGTGACGTCACGCAGGCACACCCGGTCGCAATTACTTTCCGTAAAAGTATAGAGTGTGAGGCATTTGGTTCCCACGCCAGCCAGCTACATGGTTACGTTTGTTACAGCTTAACTCGCTGCAGAAGCCCCGTCTCCTCAGAACTGTGTACTGGTCCACACGGGATAGACTTGGCACCAGCTCACACGGGATGTGGCATCAGTCCACACGGGATTTGGTATCAGCCCACACGAGAGGGGCTTGGCACCAGCCCACACGAGAGGGGCTTGGCACCACCTTACTCAAGTGGGACCTGGCACTAACCTACACGGGAGGGACTTGGCACCAGTACCACACGGATGGGACCTGGAACCAGTATCACATGGGGGGGGGGGGACGTGGCACCAGTCCACACGGCAGGTACTTGACACAGTGGAAGGACGTGGCACCAGGCGAGGTGGAGGGGGTGTGGGGAGGACTCATCATCAATATTCTTCGGTCAAAAGTGGAGGAACCCCGTGACGTCACGGCCGGAGGAATTCCGAGCGAGGAAAATGTCAGCCTCGTACAAGCTTAATGACTAGCATTTGACTCGTGATTTCGTTCCCGTAAATGTGGTTGGATATGGAGTGATGCAGTGGATTTCTAGTGATGTGGATGGACGTTGTAGTGGAAGATGTAGAGGAAGTGTAGTGACCCGACCCCGTGTAGTAGTGGTCGGGTGTCACATAGTATTGTTGGATGACATTGCCAGATGTAGCGCCGAGTGTGAGATGATGTAGCTGGGCCGGAGTGGTGGCACCATGTGGTGGTGGTAGACGTCCTGCGTGATGTGGTGGGAGATGGAGGGCATTACAGCGTGTGGCAGTTGAGCCGTGATGAAATATTAAATACATCGAGCGTCAGGTGGCCTGAGATGTTTATCGTAGTGGTGGGTGTTGCATGATTTAAAAAGCAACACGCGGTGTGATGTACAGATGTAGGGCAATGTTGCACAACCACATATGTTGGTTGCTTCGGACGTTTCAGTCAGCATTTCTTGCTCGAGTGAACACACACACACACACACACACACACACATATATATATATATATATATATATATATATATATATATATATATAT
>JAYMFT010414057.1:0-18054 GCA_038088735.1 Panulirus argus | reverse complement strand
TGAGTTCTGTGCAGAGGGTATCCTGACAAGCCTTGACCCTCGGTGGAGTGAGTTCGAGGGGGCTGCGTAACAATATTTTCTCTATGCGCGTTATGGATGTTATATTATCATGGGAAGTTCGTAAGGATATTTTATGTCATCTAATAAGAATACATAAACCAAACGTCTTGGAAGGGGCTACGTCCTTTAAGCATGCAGCATTCTGCCTATGGTGAGTAAATAGCCATGTAACTCACGTTTAGTTTAACTCTTGTATTGATCCTGATATTATTGATATATTAGCCATCTATATATTAACAATTGTATAGCTATTATGCTTTCCCTTTAATGCTGATGTAGGCCTTAAGGATAGTGTTTTACGAAAGTGGATGCCCATGTTTCAAGGTTTATTATCTCCTACTCTTAAGAAATCTTTCATGCCACTAGAGATAATTTTTTAGTGGGATTATCAATTCTTGTTTATATAATTTATCTTTCTATATCAAATAACGCGTTAGCGGTATGGTTATGGGTATTGTTCTTTGGTTTGAGAGGGAAACAATGAAATCATGTCTAGAAGCATCGTCAATTTACTTCTGATGTGAAATTCAAGAATAAGGACGTAGTACGTATACTAGGATTATGAACCGTGTTCCTTTCTTATGAAGTCTTTATTTCCTTTGGAGTGGGTGATTTAAGTGTGTCATTTTCCGTTTTCGTCACTAAACAGATCTTTCGATACTACTAGTAGATCGATCATTAGTGTAAAGTTTATGAAGGAGAGGGAAAATGTAGGGTTGGAAGATAAGTAAGTACCGCACATTTCCAATAAACGTATAAAAAAAAAAACAAAGATAACTTGCTTATTTTGATGTCTCATATGTTTTGTGTCTTCTATTATTCGTGAAATTTCATCATTATTACAATATTTACTCCACTTATCTGCGCCATGATTCGTTTGGTTTTGAAGGTAAACAGTGAATTAAGAAGTCTGTAAAGATATAGAAATCTAATCCTCTGTGGGATAGATCACATAAGCGTTAATTCCATCTCTAAATCTTTTGAGACATCTAAACTCATCCACATATTTGAAAAGCTCATTATTCACTTTAAACAGTACGATGCATGGCGGGATTCGGTAAAATGGAATACATAAATTTTAAAGGGAAATAGGCATTTATAGATTCAATAAGAAAGTTTTTTTTGTACTACAGTTCCATTTGGTATTATGTCAACATATAAATTAGATAAAGCTCTATAGGATCCGAATAAACTCTTAAGTAAATGTTTGTCAGCTGTCTTCAGAGTTGTACTTTCCTAATGTTTTTGGGCAATGCCTCAAGACATTACAAAATTACCTTGGGATGACATAAGGGGACCTTCTGTTTGTTTGCTGTTCCTTAGAAGCGACTGAATTTTGCGGATTACTTGCACCCTCAGATGTTCGTTTTTTTTTACCCCACAATATTCCTCTACGTGAAAGTCCTGGCCACTTTACGAAAACTGAAAATTGGTGGAGTTAGAGGTACTACACCTAAATTCCACTCTCTATATCAACTCTACACATTGTAAGGAATCCACTGGTACCAATGTGGTTTAATTCTTTCATTTGAAAAATTTGCATCCATATTCTTGAATTTTACCCTGACCCTATGTGGATCAGATACCCAAGTGCAGTAATGCAATTCAGATGTCTTCATAGACATCTGAACTCATTCATCAATCAAAAAAAAAAAAACATGAAACCACTGAACCTCACATTTGGGATGTTTACAGATATTCAGTAACACAGGATGTGCTCCAGCCAATATCTCACCCTTGTCATTGATTGTACAGAGTGTAAAGATACCACTATAGTCAAAATTTCTGTTATAACACATGCATCCTTTTTCGTAATTGGCACTGCCATGGATTTAGAATGTGTTGAATAGTGTTTTTTATGGCTGTGATTATGAATTTTTTTTTTTCTCTTAGCATTGATCAATAGCAAGAGGAAGAGAGCTGCAGCTGATGCATTAAATGAAGCCATTTTGTTAGCATCAGAGAATGGAATTGAGTTTTAGATCATCAATGAACACTGCTTATGATGTGGTGGTGGAAATACCTGACCCACTTCCGTCAGCCAGATCAGCTACACCAGTTCCAGTACATAATTGTAAGTTTAGGAATGTCCAAGGCCAAACCTACCAGATTTAGACTGCATTTGACTGATGTGATACAGTATATAGTTACAGGTATCAATTTTTAGATTGGTCAAAGATATTAGCAATATTTTTCTTTAAATGTAGTTGTAAATAATTCATAATATACAGTCAGCAAAAAAGGTATTGTTTCACAATATAAAAAGCAGATTAGGAGAATTTTTGATATATTCTCCTGGCTAAGATGGGAGTTTTGATATATTCTGGCTGTTGTTATGTATTTGCCTGCCTCCTGCCCTTATTTGGCAATGATGCTTCCATAGTAGAAAAAAATATGGGTACAACTGATGGGATGAAGAAAATTCCATGAATGGGATTACCAGACATATCCATTTCCTATGTTGTTTGTTAAGTTGAAAACTTTCCTACGTATGTTTGTAAAATGTACCTGAATATTAATATTTGAGGAGTATATGATTAAGTCAAATTAAAGAGGCAATAATGGAAGAAGATTTGGAAAAGCTAGCAAGGTTTTGAATCACATTTCTTCTCTGTACTCTGGACACCACGCATCTTGTAAACATTTCAAACACTGATTCATCGTATCTCAAGACCCTTCATGCCCAAGATGAAGTTCCATAACAATGACTTTAAATGCACTCCTAAATTGTTTTGCACTGACCTCACATAGACAAACACAATATCAAACTTTGACTTGTAGTCTCATTCAATGGACATGGCAGGCTTCTTGTGCATTGTATTGGTACCTTAGGTGTCCCAGCAACAAAAAGGTAAAAGTAAGTATATATATATATATATATATATATATATATATATATATATATATATATATATATATATATAGTGATGAAATGTGGCAAGGCAGCTGGAGTGGATAGTATTACAGTTGAATTTATTAAGAAAGGAGGTGACTATGATCTTGATTGGATGGTTAGGATTTTCATTTTATGTATGGATCATAGGAAAATGCCTGATGATTGGCAGAATTAGTTATGTCCAGAGCATAGATGGGAGAGTGTGACTCATGTTTGTCTGGGGAAAGTTGTGTCTGATGGGTTTATATCTGGTGTGTTGGAGTTTAAGACCGAGTTGGGATGTCTGTTGTTTTAATGCTTGTCGGGTTAGTTTGGTGTGTATGTATTTTGTCACTGTTATATTTGTTAAGGGTGTGGGGATCTGTGAGGAGGTTACTGAAGTGTAAGGCTGAGGTAAGCTTTTTCATTTCTACTTGGGGTTGGTGGTTAGTGTGGGTGGTATAGGTTTAGTGCTGTTGCATAAAAAAATTGGGTGCCTTGCATGTCAAAGGTGTATTGTATTGGGATGATCTTTGTTTCATTGTGAAGGTGTGTGTTTGTGGATGTTCAGCATGCAGTGATTGTGGTTTGTAGTTTTATTATTTTTGCTTTAGGGAGGGTGGAAGACCGGGTAGGTAAGGAATAGTTTAAAGTGGAGAGGATGTTGAGGGATTATTTTTCTTGTTCAAATCTGGTGCCAGTTAGGGTTCTGTGTTTCTGTGTTGCTGTTATTGGTGTGGGGAGTAAATGTCATGTGTGTTGTATGTGATACCTAGAGAGAGATAGATACCCATGTATGTGCAGGCGTTACCTGACTCAGTTTACTTGTGTTACAATGCAAGTGAAAATTCACCTTTGACGAGGCTGTACCTTTATCAGTTGATGATAGAAAGTACATTCTTGTCAAAGAACTTCATGCTCGCAAATGAGTCCATCCTGTCCCTGCTATTTGAAGTTGCTGGCATGCTTAGATCACTGAGAAAGGGTTCAAGGGCTATATAGTTATTGAGATAATATATTTATATATTTGTGGGCTTTATCTGCTTGATGTTACACAGTGAGTGAAAAGGCACGTTCAATGAGGCTGTCTCATCATTTGTTAATAAAAGGGAGTACAATCTAATTGAGGAATTTCTTACTCCAAAGGAATCCTTTACAGATTGCAGGAGTCCCATAATAAGGTTACCAGAGTTATAAATAAAAAGAATGATAATCATTGTAATAATGATAATAATATTGATGATACTGAGAATCATAATATCACTTATAATAATGATAATGGTTGTAATAATAGTAATAATGATAATAGGGGAGGTAGTTTGTATTGATATATTTATCCCCGTTAAGGGAGGGAGTACTTTGGAGTACAAAGGTCAGGTGACTCTGGTAGTTAAAAGTATCATTGGGAATCATGTTTCACAGGGAGCTCCAAGGGTTATTTATTAGAGCTGGATCAAGGTGCTCCAATTAATATGAATGAAAACAATTAAAACTTATCTCCATCATCCGGTAGAAGATTAGAGTATAAGAAGGTTCTCCAGGTACTTGGATCTAATCAGATTCAAATATGTTTCAAATGGAGTATCTCTTTTAGAATCAGAGGGCAGGTATCTGGCAGCCATAACAGTGGTGGGCTTTAGTGTTTAGTCCATTTTATTGACAAAGAGGACGTTTGTTTGGAAGTTTTTAGTTGTTGACCTCTGTCCAGAGTTGTTGATATAATTTCTAAGACATGCAGCAACAAAGTTTCTATGTTGTGGATTTGTACCTGTCTTTGTATGTTTTTCTGGGTCACTGAAGAATTACAGATAAATAGTGATTGTTATATTGTTATGTTCTTTGACATACGTTTCCTGTATTATGAGGTATGAGGAATGCAGGTTGAGCCATTTATGGATACAAAATTTTTAATAAATTTTGGGAAGTATTGGGAGCTAGAAGATCACAAGCTAGCTTCACCATCTTGTCCATCTCCTCTCTTTCAACTCCAGTGTGAGAGGTAATCTATAAGAAAGTGATAGTAAGGGAGTTCTGAGGGAGAGTCTGCAAACACTTCTTAATTAGCTTAAACAGAGAAGAGGTATGTTATTGTGGTTGTATGACTTGAAGAGCTGACTTAGCATCACAAATCACAATCCCTTCAGTGTAACAGTTAATAAGGCAAGCCAGTGTGTAGTGGATAGCTGCAAGCTGACTGGGCATGTTGCTACTCTAGTTCAGGAGACGATGGAGGGATGTTTCAAGGAATCCATCATCATAGGCCACTAAAGCACACTTAGAAGATGCATGAGGTTCTAGTGATGTGTTAGTGAAAATTTGCATAGCCATTGTGTAAAGCTCTTGCAGTTTCATGTTTTCCACAACAAGCAGCATAGGAAGATCTTTGGATATAAGAGAGTAGATAACATTTTGAGATGTTTATAGCCTTCCTTGTCTATGTGGTGCATAGTGTCTTAATTGTGTGTGTAAATTTATGTGTGTCAGTGGTTAGGCTATGCAGCATCATGATCTGTTAGTAGAAGAAGAGATTTTGGGTGAAGACAGGTGCTAAGTTTGGATATCAGATATATTTTATGGCAAAGGTGGCAGCTAATGATTTTATTTTATCAACAACTGGTTTTGATTTTAATTCAATCTGCATGATAACAACCTGTGTTGACATAAGACAGTCAAGTATGATTTCAAGTGCAGCATTTTGAAATACTTTAAGAGGTTTTAGGTATTCCTCAGGAAGAGAGGCAAGACATAGGTAGTGAGCAATAGTCTATAACTGATCTTATGAAGGTAATATATACTGTTCAGGTAAGAGGGATAGAGATGCCCTTGGGTCCATTTACAGTGACAGAAAAGTGGTTGACACTTGAAATGAGGGAAGGAGGAAGAAACATAAAGGTTAGTACCCGAGAGGTCAGTCTCCACAAAGAACCTGTGGGAAGCAGCAGCCAGATGCATGCATCAGGTGCAAGGCTTGTGGGGCAGGTACACATGCAGAGAGTTTATTAGAAATGGCCAAATTTTTACATGGAGAACAGGGAGACAGCAGCAGCACCATGGCTTACAGAAAGGGATGCTTGAATAGAGGTGATGCCGGAAGAATTAATGAGACTGAAAGCTTTTGATTCTACTCAGGTTAATTGGGAAGTGGAGGAAGAGCCACCCCAGATGTGTGATCAATACTTGATACTATGGTGAAGAGAACCCCAGTAGATATGAAATAGCTACTGACAAATGCTGTTTCAAGGACAGAGTGGAGGATATGATTACAACCAGCATGCTTATATTACTACAGCTTTCTGGTGTTTTGAAACAGAAAAGGGAAATGAATGATTATTAGATAAAAGTATAAGGAAAAATTACATTTTAGATTTTTAAATTTAACCACGTCACTGCTTCCTCATTCTGAGATGTTAGACAGGTCGAAATTGGGAGAGGAAATAAGGGAATGAGTAATTAATAGGGAGATCAGATAGTACGTGAGAAGGATCGATAAAAGGAGACTGATAGCCCTTAACAAAGTTATCTGTAAAATAGAATTATCCAGAATTATCCACTATGATGGTTGAAACAGGGTAGTATAGCAAATGGCATCTCCCCACCTACCTCTCCCTCCGGCTCAGTTATTGGCAGAAAATAACATGAGAAAATGATACCAGGCAGTTTAGAGGTGAGATACTGCTGTGGAAATTTCATAGGAGAGTGGGGACTGGAAAAAGTTCCTTATCAGTTTGATGACATCTACCCTGCGGCTGAATTCTGAGATGAGAAAAAAATACTGTTAATGGGAACTTAGCTTTCTGACTGATAATAGATGTTAGTGGAGTGTTTGTCTGACTTTGGTATGAAGGTAGTTACAGCACTTGCATTAACTCATTCAGGAGGTAGTTTATTCCAGTGTTCCACTACACTATATGAGAAAAACTTTTGCCCAAATTGCTGTTTCTCTGCATCTTCCTGTTTTCTTCATACTTTTACATCTGGGATAGGGTCTTTCTCTGAAGTTCATAAATCTTAGTGTGATATGTTTTAGAAATTATTTAGTATTTTAAATTTTCTGTCAGGTCTCTTTGGAGTATTTGCTTTTTTAGAGACAACAGTTTTGATTCTTTGAGACTTCCCTCATAAGGCTTATTTCTTAGTGAAGGAATTAGTTTGGTTGCTCCTTCGAAATCGCTCAAGTTTCTCTTCATCTTAGATCAAGGATTTGTGATCACAAATTAAAAACATACTTTGAAGGAGGTCTAACCAAGATATTGTAAAGGTTGGGTATTATATCTTTTGACTTACATTTCACATATCTATCTATGAAACCTACCTTCCTGTTAGCCTTAGTTTATGCAGCTAAGCAATTTTTACCATATTGAGGGTCATTATTGATAATCATTTCAAGGGCCTTTTCTTTCCTAAGTTCTTGTTGAAGTGTACCAAGAATTTTGGACTCATGTATTTTTGACACCAAACTGCATTAACTTTGCATATGACTACATTAAATCCATTTGCCATGTCTCTGTTCTCTGTACCAGTTTCTCTAAATCCCACAGAAACATCGGGCAGTCTTCCTTTGAGTTGGCTGTTCTCCAGTTTTGTCACTGGCAAATTTTGAGATTCGGCTGGTGAGGCCTGTCTTTTATTCAACTTACTTAATTATAAAAAGTATGGCTACTAGGAATGAGGCTTCTGGAACTCCACAAGACTCATGAAGCGACTCAGATAAGTACCCATTTAATACCACTCTTTGCTTCTGCTGAGGGATTCCAATCTACTATCCACATGCAGATTTGATCTCCTATGCCATGAGCTTTAATATTATTTAGCAGTCTGTTATGTGGTACTTTATCAAAGGCTTTACAAGTACATCAGGGTATTGTGGAGTCTCATTTGTCATATGACTAAAAATTCAAGCAGATTTGTTAAACATGATCATTTATTCCAGAAACCATCTTGATGGTAAATTATTAATCTATTTGCTTTTAAGAATTTCATGATTTTGTCAAATTATTTATTTAAATGCTATCTAGAACCAAACTGAGGTTAATTGGGCAGTAGTTTGAAGCATATTTACAATTTCCATTTTTGGATGTTAAATTAGCTAGCTTCTAGTCATCACAAACTTTTCCTTTCTGCTGTAATTTGTTGAATATTTTGGTGATTGGCAAAGCTTCTGTCAATGTTCTGGGGAAGTTATCATCTATATCTGTGGATTTGTTTGGATTTAGTGTGTCCAGATATTCGTGGCATTCCATATTTATATAGTCCTATATATCATTTTCAGTGCCTAGAAGTATGCTATGTGCTTGTGGAATATTAGATAAAATTTGAAAGGTAAATAGAGAGAAATTTGAATGATGGTATAATGGATTTGAGAGGGAGAGAAGAAGTTTGCTGTAATGGGTGGATGTGATGAATTAGTGAGATAGTTGGCAAATGGGGAGTGCCCTCAGTAAATAAGAATGAGAGTTAACTCATGAATGTTTGTGCTAAGAGGGGGTTTATTTCTTGCAAACACCATTTTTTAGCACAAGATGATCCACAGACACACATGGATGAGAAATGATAGAAGAGAAGAATAAAAGAGTTTGATTGATTATGTGGTAATGGATGAAAGTATGAGATAAGTTGTTCTGGATACTAGATTTGTGAGGGGATTCTTTGGAGATTCTGATCATTTTGTAGTGCTTGTGGAAGTAAAGATCTGGGAAAAGTAAAAGTATGTTGTAAGAAAGAATAGAAAGGTAAAAGTGTTGTCAAGCAAGAAAATGAATCAGAATGAATGCAGGAAGGAGTATGAATGAAGGATGACAGAAAGTTTCGATGAAAGTGCAGTAAATGCAGGAATGCAGTTGTGTGTGAATGAGGTGTTTAACATATTCAGAGAAAGGCAGTTAAAGGTTATAGAGTTAGTAGTTTAATACAAGGTTGTGAGAAATATGACCAAGAGTGAAATACACAGTGGACTGATGAGATAAATGCTGTGAAAGAGAAGAAAAAGGCATATGGTAAATTTCCCGAATGGAGGAATGTACCTGAGGAAGATCAGCAAAGGAGGGAGTAATATAAGATGTATAAGCAAAATACTAAGAAGCTGATAGAGGAAAGAAAAGGAGTAGATGATGTTTGGAAGAAAGTTGAGTGATAAGCTTTGGGAAATATGAAAAAGTTGAGTGGAAAAGTAACTGTGAGAAGTAAGGAAGTAAAGCTGCTGAATCAAAAGGAGTATATGAAAGGAAGATAGAAGGAGTATTTTGAAGAACTGATGAATGTGGGAAGAGGTGAGGCAGCTGATGTTACATGCATGGGTATGGAGGATGGAAGGAAAAGGATATGACTGTAGGGGTCCAATAGTAAGATGGGAGGTGAAATGGGTGATAACAAGGTTGAAGGTAGGAAAGACATCTGGAGTAGATGGAATTAAATCCGAAATGTTGAAGTATGGATAAGGGTGATAGAGTGGATGCAATTGATATGTAATATAGCATGGAAGCAGAAGGTAGTGCTTGAGGGTTGGGTGAAAGCTATTGTTTTTCCTTTATTCAAAGAGAAAGGTGCTAAGGATGTATGTAGCAATTATAGGGTAATAAGTCGGTTAAGTATACCTGGAATATTGTATGCAAGTGTGTTAACTGATAGTGATGGAAGTGACTGAATGCAGAATAAGTGAAAAGCAAGGGAGTTTTAGGAAAAGTAGGGGATGTGTGGATCAGATTTTTCGGGTGAGAAAGACTGTGGAAAAGTATCTGGCAAAGGGTAAAAAGCTGTATACAGCTTTAATGGATCTGGAAAAGGCAAATGACTGAGTCAAGTGGGATGCTTTATGGAATTTGATAAGGATGTATGTGGTAGGGGACAACTGTTTGATGGTGTGAAATGCATGTGGATGAAGAGCTAAACAGAAGTTTCAGTATACATGTAGTGTGAGGCAGGCTGAGTGTTATCAACATGGCCTTTCAATTGAACATATATATGGATAGAGTGATAAGAGAGATGAAAGCAAAACTAGGGGAAAGGATGTACAGAGATAGTTTGGTGGTGAGGTATGATGGTCAGTGACACCCATCACAAGGATATGGGTTTCCCCAATCCCTAGCACATACTTATGGTATGTAGTGACTGTAACGTGGTCAGCATATGCTAGTGGTGCTTTATTGATTCTGGGATGATACCAGTTGTCAGACAAAATTTCTATTGTTGAACAGTTATTTCCCAACAAAAAATTCATTACAATTTAGCAGTAAATTTATGCAATAACAATTTAAACATCAGGCAATACAAGAAACAGAATTATTGACAGTCTATTTATTGATACAATCACAGGACTATAAACATACAACACTTGTATCATACAAAGAGAGTAAGTAATATATTAAAAATTTATGGCGCACAATCATACTAGATGATAAAACTGACATAGTTAACTCACTCAAAAGTAAGGAGTTTTTCACACACTGCTCTTTCCTCTATAATGAGTAGTTCAGAGAACTGTATAGGAAAATAAAGCAAATCAAGATGGACATCTGTTTAAAAATCCACCTCACACCACCTTCAACTTGTATCCATCTAAAATATACATTCTTGCCATTCCTTCACATTAGATGACAATCCAAATCATACATAGCCAGCAATTTCATTCAGAGTATATTTTTACATCTAATTACATCTCTTTTTACCCATACATCTTGCATATGTTTAAAATTCCCTTCAAAAGTTCCCCTGATGGTGAGATAAACACTCAAAATATAATGTACAATGCACCAAAACAAATGGGGAAACAGTTTGGACAATCAAGCCTTCCCACATGACTGACAGTACACATCAACACAGCAAAAGACAAGTATACATGACCATGTTATGCTAAGCCATAGACACAAAATTCATATCACTGATTTCTAAATAAAACCAATTAATCAGGATCATAAGCATACATAAATGAAGTACAAAATTGTACCAAAATCTGTACAAAGTTGTATACACACATTAATTACAATTATTTATAGTCATATTTTAGTGGGTCAGCAGAATAGCTCAAGTAACCCAGCTTGCCTTTAAATTTAAGATACATGGCTAACTGATCACTGCAAAGACCGTTAGAAGTGGACATGCTTCATCTAACTATAATAAACATGTCAAGTGAAGGGACCTTTCAAGTGCATCAAGGGAATGCAAAGAGAATGCAACACTATTCAGTAGTAAAAGTAAGTTACCCCTGAGGACAAATATTGTGTTACTATAAGTTGAAAGACTTGCTCTTTTATATAATTTCAAAGAAATGTTATTAAATAAAAAATGTGAGACTTGATTTACAAAGCACTTAGCCTTGCTGCTACGTACTCCCTATCACAGCTTTAATATTACGAAAATATCCAAATGAATATTTACCACTTTCATAAAAACAATATGCATAAGGCAAGTGAGGAATACTATCACCACCTGTCACCCTGCTTTGTGACAACAGTATAACCAAATATTTATTGGACTGCAGATTATCTAACATTTGTTTCATAGCAGAAGAAAAAAAGTTGGTGGTTGGCAGACTGCAGCATCTTGTTGTCTGTGGTTTAACACACAAAACTACAGCATTATTATGACTTTTTTCATCACCCCTGTGCCATTATAGGCAAATAGAATTGATATTGCCAGATATGTCAAAAACTTAGTTAATACAGTATAAAGCTAAGTCAAGAACCTAACAACCTTGCATATTAATGTTTTCCTTTCTGTCTATGACACAGAAATCCTATGCACTTGCTGGTGCGTGAAATCACTAAATACTTTTCTTCATATACTTAAGCAAACCTGTTGATTGTGAAGAAGCACAGTACTGTCTTCTCTTTTTCTGAAAGGCTATTTCAATTAACTTACTCTCAAAGAAAAAAAAATATTGATCCCTAACTTGCACATGCCATGGCACAGGATATTTTCTCTGAGTTTTCAACTGAAGAACTAGTTATATGATCCCACAGCTGGTAGCTGGCAAATTGTTACTAAACTATGGTCATGTCAAGGTCTCAGCCTTTGCCTAGGAGGTTACCACCCCACTTTGTGAGACTTGTTTAAAAATGTTAGCATTGAAAAGAAATATATCTCCAAATAGCAATTACATCAATGGTATTATGAACACAGTTCACCATTCACGTACAGGAACTTCTACTTTGTTAAATACATTGAATTATGACATTTGAGAAGCACAATACAAATATAATCCATTACTTATAAACCAGTTTCCTTGTTTACATATCCCAATCACACACTTGGGAATTTATTCATGATAGTACAGTAATAAGTGAATTGGGATCCAGATGAGACTATATCACATACCGTTTTGTTGAAAAACATTAAATTAACCACTGGCCTGCAGTAATGGTCATCATCATATTTATTTTAGAATATACTGTACACATGATAACTCTGAGAAAAGTGATACAAAAGAAACTTCAATAAAGTCTTGAATGAAAATTTCATTTTCATTCTGGTTACTACAAGAAGCTAATTAGGCTGAAGAAATTCTACATAATAGTAGTTTGAAATTAGAGTCAAACTGTGTTGTCTCCTTGAGGCTATCTCCTCCATAAATACTCATTCTCAGCAGTACATTATTTATGTTTTTCATTTCAGTGTTAAAGATTCAGTAATGATTGCTGCACTCTAATCAACCAAACATTAATGCTTGCCAGTAATCCAGAGTGAAACTGAGATCAATAATGGAGTATAATGCAGAAACTTGCAATATTATGCTATCCAACTGTATCTGATTCTTGGTTGATTAGCCATCCATCATTTATCTACATTCTAGTGCCACTTAAAAATGAGAGCCTACCCTGAAGACTATTATGTAGAATGAGTGCCTAAAAGAGTGCTTAATGCCCTACATGATGCAGTAAATTCATGCCAATGGTTTTTTTAGTACAGCATATATTTACAAGAGTGAAAAAATGGCCCCTTTTTGGAATGACCTACAGCAGTAGCCTACCCCAGAAGGTAGGCATGGAAATCTTGTAATATCATAGTCATTAAATGAAATTAAACTGAAGTATGTTACATATGATACACAAACAAAGTTTACAAAAGTCACGGAACGGCTACATAGGCAAGAAAAATTCATGTGATAACTACAGTCATTAACAGGAATATTTTACAATATATTTCCAAGATGAGAAGTAGCATGTACTATCAAGTGGTGCTTTTAGTGAAATACAGTTTTCGTTGTCAGGTTTTTATAAAAGTAAATATATTTGTAATCTGAGTTTTGATGATTCAAGTGTCGATAAACATTCATACTCACAATTGAAACATGACTAAGAAGTCCAGTAATGTTTGACATTACCGAATACTGTATCAAGTACTTGAATTACTCTGTTACTGGTAGGGGCTCACATGAGCTTTTGAAATATATCTAAAGCCACCCCTGTATAAAGACAAAGGTCATAACCTGGGACAGAAATTGTCCTACAGGCAAACAGTCTCCTTAAGAGACAATTAAAATCAAGAAATAAAATATATTCACAGTTTTTATATCACAAAATGAGAACAGTTAATCTGTATATTTTTAACAACTTACTAAAGATGACAACAAAAAATTAATCATTATCTTATGTTGTTTCAAAAGTCCTAGTAAAATGCTAATTGTATATTCACATATATGTTAAATAAAATGCGCAACCATCCATTTATCAACCACCCTTCAAGACTACACATCACTCCAAGTTCCACTTTCAACCCATCAAGCTAACTCTGGGCGGTCTTGACTGCATAGACTCTTGGATCAACATTTGCAGAGGGAAGCACTGTCATGTGAAGACTTTGATTGAGCTGGATGGTCATTAGTTAAATCCTGCTGAAGACACTGATTGAGCTTGAAACTGACTGGATGGCTTCACTTAAAAGAGCATATCTGATGTGCTCTCGGCACTCCATGTGACGGTTTCCGTTTCATCAGCTGGTCGCAAATACTCCTCTTCGACCCTCTCTGATTGAGCAGGAGGGACGGGAGGTGAGGCCTGGACAGGTGGGGCCGTTCGAGACACTCCCAATTCAAAGGTACTACCAATCTGGATCTTGCTGGGGGTGTAACTTGCCAAGCCACCTGTAAGGGAGATGGGGGATGGTTACTACATCTACATCTACTCTATGCCTTAGCAAGCATACTAACTTAGCACAAGCAGGGAAATTTCTATTGTAATCTGCTTATTAAGCAACAAATTCAAGAAAATAAACTATGAAGGGTATTACTATAAGGAATATTTAAAACTACATGAAGTTACTCCAGCAAATTCACTATGACAGCAAATGTAAAACTTACATGTAACTGCAGTGAAAAGCATTAGTATATACAGTTTCAAGCCCTATGTTAAGCTGATTTATGAACAGCAATCTTCAAACTTTGTTGGTTATATGAGAACTCATGGTGGTGTAATATGTACAGATTAAAATGGAATATGACCTAAAATAATGATGTGACAACTGCAATTTAACATTTCTGTATTAGGATGTATCTAGGATGTCTGATGAAGTTGTATGTATGTTTCATATCTGAAAGTACAAAAAGTCAATTCAGAATGAAGATAAGCAAAGGCTGGTTTCAAATTTCTGGGCTGCTGTGAAAGCTGTGGAGTTAGTATGCAAGCATCTCCCAATGTATGAAATGAATCATATATATATATATATATATATATATATATATATATATATATATATATATAAGGTCTCATAATTACAAACTCAGGGAAAATTCATGATCTCCCTCTAAGTCCACAAATGGTCAAATTGGAAGATAAGAATTTGTCTGACTATACCCAGGAGTCTCTAAGACTTATTGGCACTGTTAGGATAGTTCACATCATGCAATTTGATCATATGTTGTGGAAAAGGGGAAGAGGGAATTCTGCCTGAGTCCATAGTTTGGAGACACCCTGTAAACAGTAAAACCTCATCAATGTGCACTTATGTAACATTAGTTTTCACATTTCTTATGTCATGGGCAACATCGTATAATTTGCAGAGTATGTTTGAAATTACCTATGTGTTGTACAGAAATGGAATTTTTCACTTGTGGAGCCACATCTCTTGAACATTATCTACTGTTGTATAACTACTGCCACGCCCAGGGTTCAGGCAGGTTTGTGCATGAATCATGGGCAGTGACATTAACCACTGCACCAAAGAACTCTGTGTGTGTGTGTGTGTGTGTTTAAGTAATAGGTCAATGGGTAAAACTGGTAAGTGAAAAGTAATTCTAATATAGTAGAGTACCTGAAATTGTATGTAAAATGCATTTATTAATATCATAACTTTAGTCTTTTCTAAATGATTCTCCTTTAATCTATGCATCTGAATGAAGTTTTACTGTTGTGTAGTTTATATATAAGTAACTGAATGTCCAAGTGGAGGGAAAACCCAACACTCTGGAGAAGAATGCTTCAGCAGGTAAGAGAATGCCACCTCTTTTTGCAAGCTGAGTGAACCTTTGATTAAACTATACTATACCTAAATTCCCCTTGGCCATGGTAGTGGGTTAGTCACAAATGCCTTGAACCCTACAGCCTAGTACACATCTCCCATGAGCCTTTAATGCCTGAAGGGAAGGAAATTATTTATTGCAGAAAAAAGAATGGTGGCTGAACAGATAATAGTGAAAAGGTGAATATAAACCAGACATGTTTTCATTTCATTGCAGTGCAAATAAAACCTTCATGAGAGCTGAAACTGACAATCTCATAATCCAACATTTTATGTGCTCTCTCAGTTCACTTCATAGTAGCAGCCTTATTCAACTTTACTATCATTCCTCTTAAACAATTACAAATTAACAACACAGACTATTTTAGTATATGATTTTCTGGCGTCAACTCCTCGTTTAAATGCATTTCCATCCACTGCTCCATTGTTTATTCCCCTCCATGGTACCCTGAGGGATTCGTGATGACTTATAAGACCACGCTTGGGATTTTTAATCCTGTCTCTAGAGCAAGAACCTGCAAAATTTTGTACAGAACTGTTGCCATCATCTTTTCCAGGTGATTCTGAAGTGGTAATAGTTTTGTTAATCCTGCTTGGATGTTCAACAGCTGTTATAGGCAAAATTACCTTTCCAGATGTATCTTGTAATATTGGTGCTACTTTCTTTTTGTCTTGAAGATTAGTATCTTTTCCTGAAAGTGGTACTGCCTCATCTGCAGGAACATTTTCCTTGGGGCTGAAGTTTAGCTTTACTTCTCGGTTCCTTTTATGATTATTTGTGTCCGAGGTAAACTTATAATCAGAGAACAGTTCCTTAACTGTCCTGGGTTCTTTAGTTTTAACTTTGCGGAGACAAGGGACATTTTCAACTTTCATAGAAGAACTTGTAAACTTACTAATCAATTCCATATGTACTGGGTTACCCATGCCAGATGACGCAGACTTTAATGTTCGTGTACTTGGAACTGGTCTTGGGGAAATCTGAGCTGAAGATCTGGAAATGTCAATGACATTCACTTTTTCATCTTTACTGCTGGCAGCTGCTGGGTCAGATATACAATGTAAAGTCTGTGGACTCAATGTCCCTGATGCTTGATTAAGATTACCCTGTTTGTCTCTGACCACATGACTGTTCATTTTCAACTGTGAATCTGGAGATGACTGAAGTGAAATGTACTTATTAATTCTAAATGTTGGTTTGTTACTTCCATTTTTTATGTTATTGTCATTCCCAGGAGATAGTTTCCCCTCCTGGTGTGTCATAGACACAACATCAGGTATAGGCTGATACTTTACTATGTTCCTTGACATAAGAGAATCACTGTCATATACCGGCTTCAAATCTAATTTTAGTTCCACTCTAGACCGTGGATGACTGGTGATTAGGTCAACAGATTCCTTTTCCACAGCAACAGTATTTTTAACATCTGGTATATACTTTCTAGGTTTTGGTAATGGTGATAGCTTAGCACCAGAATGTTCTGGTCTATAACTCCCAACACCATCTGAAGCAGAAAGCTTTCTGGATTTCTTAGCAAACTTTATCGATCCCACCTTACCAACACTATCATTTGGGCCTTTAATGATATTCTTGCTAGCCCTTTCTATATCAGCTTTACTACTTTCAACACTACCTTGGGAGCATTCAAAAGAATCTTGGTTATAAGCAGATGAAAGAAATGCAAGGGATGAAAAGGCAGGAAGATTCTGTGGTGAAAAACTATTGGGAGATGGAGGAGGGTTTGGAAAATCTAAGGGAGACTCAACAAGAGGTTTGCTGAGTGATGTGCCTGTTGAACCCACACGTATGGTGACGCTGGAAGTGCCAGTCACCACTGGGTGTTGAGGTTTGTGACTTCCTCGTGCTGCATCAAGACCATAAAGTTGTATTATAAAATGAACTGATAATATTTATCAGTGACAAAAGTGTATGTGTGTGTGTGTGTGTGTGCACTATATATTTATTAATATATTACACAGGATGGTTAGAGAATGGATGTGAGTGAATGAGGCCTTTTCTCTCCATGTTCCTGCTGCTACCTTACTAATGTGAGAAAACAGTGGACAAGTATAAAAGATATATATATATATTTTTGCCAGGACCAGTTTCCATGAAAGAGCGAGTCACTGTGTTACCCAGGACATCTTTCCAAGGGTTTCTGTATCCCAAGGCTGCACTACCAAATAGTAGCAGGAAAACACTGACTCTGGAAAGAGTTCTTTGATGAGACTGTATTCTTAATGATAGAGCCTCACCATAGTTGACTTTTTACTTGCATTTTTTTTTCTCCATACATATTTGCCATTTCTTGCATTAGTGAGGCAGCATCAAGAACAGAGGACTGAGCCTGAGAGGGAAAATCCTCACTTGGCCCCCTTCTCTGTTCCTTCTGTAGGAAAAGTAAAAACTGGAGAGGAAGATTTCCACTCCCCCTCTCCCACCCCTTTTAGTCACCTTCTATAATACACAGGGAATACGTGGGAAGTATTCTTTCTCCCTTATCCCAGGGATTATATATATATATATATATATATATATATATATATATATATATATTCACCACATTTCTTTTTCCAGTGTGGTGAATAAGGATTTTTTTTCTTCACAGTGAAGTGAAGGTTCTGCATATATATATATATATATATATATATATATATATATATATATATAT